>OMKY01250490.1:0-11354 GCA_900302395.1 Bregmaceros cantori | reverse complement strand
CAGGGCTTTGAACCAATATTTTTTCCCAAACGGTTTGTTCCGAACAGAAACAGAATTATAACGTTTCCGGTTACGGAACGGTTAATTTCGTTTATGTCACCTGTTTAATGCTATGTAATATATGTTGAGGCAAACCCACAGCAACTCGCTACAGAGACCCGCTGGTAGTCTTGTTGCGTGTCGGGGCGAACCCACAACAACACGCTGCAGAGACTCCCACAACGATTCCTACTTCACAGCTTCATCGTAGATTTTATAAATACTCTTGTCTTATTTTTGAAGTTATCCCCAAGTGCACTCCTTTGAGGAACGAAATAAAACCGGTATTAACCGGTTACCATTATTTTTAAATAAGTGTTCCTGTTCCGGAACATAAAAATGAATAACGTTTCCGGTTTTGTTTCCGTTCCTTGGAAAATACAAAAGGTTCCTGGTTTTCGTTCTCATTCCTTGAACTTAGCACTAAAGCTTCTAGCAGATCTGCCAAAGACGGTAATTGATCTTACGACGGCTGCGTGCGCTGTGAGGCTTTAACTTTTGAACGGATGGATGGATTTTACCCACATTCTGTGTGTTAATGCTCTAGGGTAGGTATATGAACTGATTTTGCATTTTGAAGGCAAACAATTGCTAGGTGGCAGAATTTTGTTTGGCCCTTTTGACCGGATGGATGGATTTGTCCCAATCTCTTTTTTCACTAGCTCCGTTTACATGGTATCAAAAAGCCTAAATATAATCCGCTTCTAGCTGAATCCGCTTCAAAAGTGCCCAGGGGGTCCGTGGTCTGCGCCCGACTCCGGCGGCACTCCCCGCCGCGACAAAGAAGCATTCAGTTTATCCAAAATACTCTGAGCATGTAAATGCGGCGTTCATCTACACAGGTGAAGCGTATTATATTTGATCCACCTAAATTTATTTAGATCCAAAAAAAGTGTCCATGTAAAACGGTGCTAGTGTTTGCTTGAATAATAATGATAAAAAACTAATAATTTAAAGAATTTGAATATAAACTGTTAAACCCTACAGCATGGCTTTAGTTCACTAGCTAGAATCACTCGTGCAGTTAATGCGGTCGGACGGCTTTTTTGTTGTGTCAAGACCCAGGCGAGCACGGAGGACTGGGCATTCACTCAACCAGCCGTACGCTGCAAGATTTAATCCCAGGAGTGTACAACTCGTCCTGAAAAGAATCAGTGAACAAATCTTTTGAACACAATCTTTTTGGTGAACTGATTCAATTGGTTCCGTTCAATGAAGCGAACGATTTTGCCCATCACTTTGTGGTCAGTTGTACTGGGTCTGTTGTTTCACTGGTGGAGAACAGAAACAGGACGACGGGAAAGATGTGAGCTGATTAGGGAGGCAGTCGGGGCGGAAAATTACTGATCGATTGCTGCCGCTGTTCAGCATTTTGACTCTTGTCGGCATGATTGGGTTAGTTAGCCTGGCATGCCAGATGAACAAATGAATCGTCCACACATCGCATGCGACGAGAGCCATCATTTGGTCTGGATTAAGCAGGCTCGAAAAAATTGTGAGTGTGAAAAGTGCCATTTTCTCATTTTGAAAATGTTTGTGCGAAAGGGGAATGAGAGAGCGGGGACGAGCAGTATACGACATGCAGTATATGACCGTGAGGGGAAGAGATCTTACGGCGCTCTGTGTGCTGTGATCTAAGACCCAGCAACAACACTATGCTTGGAACATATTTCCATTGTTTTTGTATTGACGGGATTAGTCGGAAACAGGATTGAAGAGATCGGGGTAGACATCACAGAAAAGCCTTTGTTGAATGTTATGTTATAATCATTTTGACGGCGCAGACTCTAGAGTCCGAAATCTCGGTCGTTGCTGTTGAGAGCGCTATAAGTGAGTGCACTATATAGGGGAAAAAATTGATTGATCTGAGTATTTGGTTGGTTAACTGGTTATAGGTGAATTATTGACATGCCTAATTGCAATACATCAATTATTCAATATTGCATCATTGCAAATAGCAAACTGCGTCAGACAATGCTTTGTATCAGGGCTGCAACTAGCGATTATTTTGAGCATCAATCAATCAGCCATTTTAACTGACGATTCAATTGCTTAATCTGTTCATTTTTAAAATTGAAATTGGATCAATTATTAGCCTGAATTATTATTATAAGTTTGCAATATTAATATTCCAAACTTTTTTTACCTGTTTCACTATCTCCACCCTTTGCTACCGTTTCCATTTTTTAGTATTAGCATGGAAGAAAGAAAGATTTCCATTTATATAGCGCTTTACAATCACACATTCACACGCCAATGGCGGCTGCTGCCACACAAGGCGCTCGCCACGACCCATTGGGAGCAATTTGGGGGTCAGTGTCTTGCCCGAGGACACTGGCATGGAGACTGTCGGAGGCGGGATTAGAACCACCGACCTCTTGATTTTCAACCCTCCAGACATTGGAACGGCCGCTCTACCAACCGAGCTACAGCCACCCCAAACGCACCACAGAAGAGCCGACTCTTCCGCGGTAAATTCTAACACATTGCGTTTTCACCCAAACGTACGTGTTGTCTTTATTAATGGAGACTGGCATTGGGTACAACAAATATTAAAACACGTTTGAGCGGAGGATGGGCCAGACAAGCAATCGATTAATCACTGCCGATTAAGCGATTATAAAATTAATTGGCGATTATGTCGATTACTCGTTTGCAGCTCTGCTTTGTATTCTCAGACAGATCCTCTCCTGGAAACAGGTCATTCAGAGTCATAAAAGAAAGATATTCTATGCATTGGAGTGAGCAGTATCTGCGATTATCTACCGGTGTCGTGACCACGTAGGTGAACTCCAGACATGAATAAGTCGGTCTTCTTAAGTGTTTAACAGCCATGCATAATTCAACATCTTCACTTAGACTGCATACCATGCTCTGTATAATATCATGAGGAACCTACCCCGCCCTCTCATCTCTCCATGCTCACCGCAAGCCCAGCAGACGCCGTGGGTTGAACTGCTGGATGGCGTTCTTGGGCTCCATGTAGATACTGTATGCAAGCTCAGGTTGAGAAAAAAAATTTTTTCCGGTGTCTGCAGCCTTTTTCTTCTTTATTGGTTAGACGAGTTTTCCCATGAAATACAGGGTGCTCACATTTGTCCCGCCGGGTGTAACGCACTTCCTGTGTCTGAATATTTCCCTGTGTAAAGTGATTGTAGTGGACGAAAGTGGCTGAATTTGTCACACAAAACGCACAACGTTTCAAAATCCACCCCGCTTCGCTCACAGTTTTACATAAGTATTGATGGAATACAGGCAAAATCCGACTTGAAGTTACTCACCGATGTGGTCACAATGTCTTCTGGACCAATGGGATGGCTGCTTCACTGGTAATTCCAACTTGAATGACTAAATGGAAAGGGTTGCGCAGATTATTCAATCATGCGTTTGTGGGGCATAAATCCACACAAGTGCACCTGTTGAAAAATAGCCGAAGACGCGGCAAAATGAATGGCACCTGAAGTGGGGAGCACATACGGGGGTAGTTAAGGAAGTAAACCGGAAACGGGTCAAAAACTTGTCTATAGGATCAGTTGGACACTGGGTTGAAGAGTTTGAGGGTAGACATCGCAGACAAGCAGACGACGGGGAGGAGAACTTGTGGCACTAATGTGGTTTCGATCACGAAACCTTATTGCTTCTCAACCCTATTCATTAAAAAAAAGAGAGCGCAATTTGCAGGTTGAAAAAAACAAAAACAAAAGAAGTGCCCGTTACTGGATACAGCCTTAAGTTGCTGTCCGTGCCGCGTCCGTCATGTTTTAACTCCGGAGCATTCCGAATTCGATCGGAAATGTTCGGAAATGGCACCGACCGATCCATCCGTTTGGGAGAAGGAAAGTAGCAGAGCTGAGAGCCGATCTACCGTCAGTAAAATCAGGGTCAATCCCTGCATGCCAATCCATTCACCTTTTAATAATGCATGGTTCCTTTCAATAATTCAACTATGTGAGAATTCATCTGATTTCCTGCACTGGTGTATCCAAAACTAAATTATTTTTAAAACGTTCCATTCTGAAGGGTTCAGGCAGGTCTACGATTAACATTTTCGTTCTCTGAAGATTTGGAACGCAAAAATTTTGTTCATTCTTAAAGTTCCTTACATTGTCCAATGTTAAGTTTAGATATAGTTTATACAGAATATATTTGGTGGACTTTCAAACTTCAGTGCAACTGCATTAATGTTAAAACTGGGTTTAAAACATTTCATTTGCTTCCTTGTCTGTCCACAAGATAGACACATGTGACCACGCGGTGAATAACTTCAAGTCGGATTTTGACTGTATTTCATCAATATTTATAGAAAATGTAAAAATGCAAAGAGTAGTGAGCATCGACGTACCCCAGACGGAGCAATATAACCCATAATGTATTCACGTGAGGTTTTAAAAATGACCTAAACTCCAAAAAAATGGCGTGGCGAGAGAAAATAGCGACCAACCACGGCAAATAGTTATAAATGTAAATGTAATGTATAAATTTAATTACAGTCAATTATTGTTGAATTTTATAATTACATTTTTTATAATTACATTTTATCATAATTTTGACGGCGCCGACTCGTGTCCGAAATCTCGGCGTTGCTGTTGAGTGCACTATACGGGGAGTAGGGGATAGAGAACGATTTCGAACACAGCCACAGAGAGACCATTTAGGTAGCAGTCTCAACTTTTTTATATTTTATTTTTTTATTTAACCTTTATTTAAACTGGAAGCTCCCATTGAGGATGATGGCAGTCATTATGGCTGGAGTGTGTCTGCGAGCGACTCCGCTTGTCTGCCAGCTAAGCTGCTAATGGGATTAACCAATAAGTTATCTAGCCCTAGGAACTAGCGCCGTGCGGCTAGCTTTTATCTGGATGGAGGGAGAAAGAGGGGGAGGGAGAGAGTGGGTGAGTGCCCCTAAGATATTGAGAGGAAGGCAAAGATGGCTAGTGGGGGAGGCGAGGAAGATGGAGAGAGTGGGGGAGGTGAAGATTTCACACTATCATTTTTTTTTTTGTCCAACGAAAGCGTATTTACAGTGTCAAGGCCGATTCATTCCCTACGTGTGGCTGATTTGTACGTACGTACTCATAATCATAAGGTCCGTAATCATAAGGTCCCCAGATCCGTGTCAATTTACGTAGGTAATCGTTCCACGCGTATCCGTAGATTACGTGAGGTATGAATGGGCTTTTAGTGTGAAAGGGGGATGAGAGAGCGGGAACAAGCGGACGTACAATATATGACCGTGAGGGCAAGAGATCTTACAGCAGCTGATGACAGTGCTGTGATGTAAGCCGCCGCCACAAGACTATGCATGGGGCTGGCATGGAGCAGCCGTCTTACCCGCTGCGCCATGGGGTCATCGCCACTCCAATTTTTAGCATGCCACCCCAAATTGGGTGCAGTACTTCCATCTGGCCGCCCGAGGGTGCCATAAGCCACCTCTGGGGCCTATGAAGGGAAGGGTATGGCGGCGGCGTATACTGCCACCTAGCAGCCACCGTCTGCACTGCACCTTTACTTCGGAATTTGCTCAGAAATCAGCATTTTTAGTGAGACCCACCCCTGTTCTCAAGGCTATAACTGAAGAATGGAAACTGATGGAAACACTGTTTTTCTTTTGATGATAACATTTCTATGGGTCTTGAAAAAACAGTCGCATGTTGAAAAAAAAAACGTGGCACTGGGACATGCTAAATTTGAAAAGGGCTGGCGCTGAATGATTTAATATTTTGTATTTTAAAAATTATTTATTAATTTGAGTCGACTAATGATTAAATTCCTTGCCGATTATTACATTCATTGTCGATTAATCATTGATTAATGGACAACTTGTTGCAGCCCTAATTGTTCAAAAGCCACCCATTGTGACATCATAATCCCAATGAACCAACGTAAGTTCACTAGTAGCCTCCTAGTGGTGGGCGGGGCTCCATTCAGTAGATGCCTGTCAGAGGTTTAAATTGTGAGGTGGATTTAAAAGCCAGGGTGGCCCTCTGCCAGTTATCTGTATTACATGTGTGCACGGACACGCATACACATAGACACACACGTTTTTTATACAATCTCACTTCCATGACCATCCATCTCTCTCTCTCTCTCCCTCTCTCTCCCTCTCTTTCTCTCTTTCTCGCTCTCTCTCTCTCATCATCTCTCTCCACCTCTCTCTCTCTCAATCTCTTCCTCTCTCTCCATTTCTCTCTCTCAATCTCTCAAGCTCTCTCTCTATCTTTCTCTCTCTCTCTCTCCATCTCTCTCTCAAGCTCTCTCTCTCGTCATCCCTCTTTCCTCATATCTTTCTCTCTCGCGCTCCATCTCTCTCTCTCCACCCCTCTCTCTCCATCTCTCTCTCACCATCTCTCTCTCCACCTCTCTCTCCCACCATCTCTCTCTCTCACCATCTCTCTCTCCACCTCTCTCTCTCACCATCTCTCTCTCCACCTCTCTCTCTTCATCCCTCTCTCATGCTGTATGTCTGAGCAGCGGAACTTGGCTAATTAATGACAGGGTATTAAGGGCTTAACCCCCTTTACCATCTCTCTGTGCGCTGATCTGCAGGCCATATGATCAGCCATTGCTGAGCCAAATGGCTGATCCATAATAGAATAATAATGACAATAAAATTCATAGCATAATCAATTTGGTCAATTCTAGGTCTAAATTAATTGTTTATGTTTGCCTTTTGCCGAAACATTTAAAACATTATCAGTTGATCACCAAAGATGGCAAGTAACAAAGTACAAATACTTAAGTACTGTACTTAAGTAGAAATTTTAAGTATCTGTACTTTTAAAAGTACTTTTTTCTGTGAGTACTTTTTACTTGTACTCATTTTTAACAAAAATATCAGTACTTCTACTCTTTACTTTTCTTTTTTCTGCAACGACATGGTAGCACTATATGTATAGCGTGAATGAGTCCGTAGGGGGCGGTAGTCAGTAATGCACTGAGTACAGTAGCAGTTAATACGTTTTCATTTAGTCCCATCAGAAAAATACCGGCCATAAAGTGTGAAGGCAAATTTAGGTTTTGTACTTTGTACGTTATACTTTCAAAAATACTTTTGAGTACATTTTGATGCATGTACTTTTTACTTTCCAAAATACTTTTTGAGTAAATTTCTCAACCTGTACATTTAATTTACTTGAGTAGATATTTGGATCAGTACTTTGTAGTCTTACATTTTACAAATGTATTTTACTCTTATTCAAGTAAGAAGTCCCAGTACTTTTGCCATCTCTGATCACCAGAATCAGAATCACTTTATTGCCAAATTGTGAAACCACATACATGGAAATTGACTTTGGTTATGTATTCACCCCCCTGTACAGCAAGTAATAATAGAGAACATAGAAAAGAAACAAAAGATAACAGCAGCATAATAATAGTAATGGTAGTATTAACAACAATGTAATACTAACTTAGTTACATCATACAGGAATGATAATAATATAATATAAGTTAAATAAGTAATTAGTACTTTTAGAAGTGTTTATTTCTCTGATGGCTTCTTACAACAGAAATATCAGTACTTTGTACTCCTTACTTTCCGAAAATAGACTATATAAAAAATACTATTACTAATAATACTATATTCTTTCCGCAAAGAGGCCGATCTACAAGAACTATTAACATCAGGTAATGCAGTCTAATGTAGACACAACTGCATGCATGTGACCTTTTGTATAATATCTTTACACTAACACGACAAACTAAGAAATTATTATTTGCTGACATAAGCGGCAAAATTTTAGTCCATTTTACTTTTGAAAATATTTTTGAGTACATTTCAGTGCCTGTACTCTTACTTTAAAAAATACTTGAGGATATTTCAAACCCTGTCCTTTTAACAACGACAAGTAGATATTTGGACCAGTACTCTAACAAATCTGGATAAGTACTCTTAGAAATGTAAGTACTTTTGCCATAACTGTTGATCACTGATTGTCTAGTGGCCTCTCTAGTTACTTACTGAAGACAAGGCGCCTGGCTCTGATGGCCACAGCCCACGGTATCTCTGAAGTGGTCCTTTATAGATGATGAAGGGTCTTATGGCCCCCCCGAGGGTGCCTGTCCTCTGCTTTTGACCTGTGCATGATGGCAGTTTAACTGCCAGTCAGTTCCCCAACAGCCATCCCCAGGGGCAATGGCTGGTATGGGATGTTAACATGAGGAATTACATCTCATTCCTAGTTTTCCGTCCATGTGGCAGATGAGAGAACTAGAGGTATGCAGTCAGCGCCGACTGCTAAAGGGATATCCCCCGAAATGGGATAGAGCATGTTCTTGTTCTTTTGTTGTTTAATTCATTCAGTGGCAAAGACGCATTACTTTTTTTGTAAATAGTACTGCTGGGTGTCAAAGATGCGTTGACACGTTGGGGTGAAGGGAGCGTGGCATATAGCACCTAGCCACCTAGCGGAAACCGTTAGCAGTTAAGAGGCATTTACTGAAGATTTTGTGAGAAATCAGCAGTTTTTAGTAGTGTTGCACCGATACCATTTTTTTGGTACCGATACCCGATACCTGGCTGTGCAGTATCGGCCGATACCGATACGAACTGACACAATGTTTGGAAAAAAAGTGCTGTTGGTCAATTGTCAACCAGTTTATAAAAAGGGTTGGAAAGAAGTTACTAGTGTCATCGCAGTAGTTTTTACATGCAGTATATGATTCATATTAGTGGAGGAAAATTATAAAAAGTTATATATATTGAGTGGACGAAAATTATCAAAAGCAATAACACATCAAGAATGATTTCATTATTTTAATTTTTTTGTTGTTTAGGTAATACTGGGGTAGTAACTGAAGAGTTCAGATGCAAAAAACCCTTACTCCACATGACTACTTTTTGGGAAAAAGGCAGATTTTTATCAGGCCATTGTATTTAAGCAGATGAGAAGATATATATTTATCGGTGCAACACTAGTTTTTAGTGATACCCACCCCTATTCTGGAGGCTAGAACTAGACCGAGGGGGAAAAGAGAGAGAGAGCCCGAGAGAGAGATATGACGCTAACATATGTCAACAGTTCCCAAAAGGTGTCGCTAAGTTAATGTATTGAGTAGTGAATTGCTGGTATGTCAGTAAAAAGTAGGTTTGTTTCATGTCAAATTTACTCGAGTAAAAGTAGAAAGTAACTTGTAAAAAATGTACTGCAAAAGTTAAAAAGTACACAAAAAATTGTAACTGAGTAAATGTAATGCGTTACTGCCCATCTCTGGTGGTCAGTGGCACTGACTGTGATCTCATAAAGGATCTCTATCTCTCTCGTTTTACCGCTGTTTCTTTCGGACCGGTCGGCGTGGTGGCTCCGGTAGGGCATTGTGTGGGGCCGTCCGTTATCAGCTTGTGTGTGCATCCACGCCATCCAGGCATAAATGTATTCGCGGACCAGGCTTCAGTTCGGACCCCGGGTTTACGTCGAGGCAGGAGGGCTGGCTCTGGCTGGCCGCTGCGCGGTGAATGTGCGGCTACACTCACGTACCCGTTGGCCCCTTGCGCGTGGACCGGCCTCGGCCCAGACTTGGGGCGGTGCGCCGCCGGCATAAATGAATTCCGCTTCAAAATGTATTCCGATCCACTTGAAGCGGATCTGGAGGTGTATACAAGAGAACTTTTGAAGCGGATCCACATATAAGCAAATCATATTTAGGCTTTTTGGTACCATGTAAACAGGGCTATTGAGGGATTTATACCTATTTTTAGTTGTGTCCATGTAGCGAGTGTGAAACGAAACGGGGGTTGCTGCATTAGAATCACACAATGCATACGATTGGATATGAAAGCACCTGACGCAGGCAGGTGGAGTTCCCAGCATGCAACAGGAGCATAGCAACGGGGAGTTGCTAGGGGAAAGTGAACACCCTGACTTAGAAGTCTGTGCGCTATGACGGTGTATATAAACAGTTGGTTGTCCTATGGTGATGGGCTGTACAGCCGATTACCGTTGAAGCGATCACTGTGTGTATATATACTTGATAACATTTCACCCTCGTTACATCCACGTGAATAAATCAACCACACGCACAAACTGAGGTGTCAGTCTACAGGCGCTGTCAGTCAGGATGGGTGTGTAAAATATCGCCGCTGCATCGCTTTCCGTTTCGTCGCCGTTTCGTCCAGTCGTGGCCAGGTAGGACGAGGTGAGAGCTGCAGTAGAGCTACCCTGTCTCTTCTGGCCCTCTTGGCGGCCTCTCAGAACACGGCATGGAACGTCCCCAGATTTCAAAGATCACTTAAGCATCGCATTAGCTCCCCCTCCCGTCCCCCTCGAGAGTCTCGGCAGAGTAGCCAAGCCTAAGATGTTTAGCTGGACCAACCAGGGACACTTCTTAATCATGCTAGCAATTTAAGAGCACTAAAACCCACCACAAGCTGTGGGGAAAATGACAAGGATGTGGTTTAGAGCAATGTCCTTGAGGGTTTGTCCAAGATAAAGACCTGAAAGTGTTCATTAGTGGACACAGCCTTCACGTCCAGAGAGCTCTTTATTATGTTAGCTAGGTGAAAGTGGATAGGAAAAAAATAGTATTTTTCATCCTTTTTCTGCCCATGATTCTGATTTCAGGTGGAAGTCCATGTACAGTGGCTGTGTCCAAAATGGCTCCCTATTCCCTATATAATGCACTTCATATAGATGTGTCCGAATAATCCATGTACCCTATATAGTGCATTATATGGGATGCATGCCATTTTGTAGTGGTGTCTGAATGCTCCTATATAGTGCACTCAAAGTATCCCACCACGAAAAGTGGAGAGCATTGAGGCACCCTAGACCAAGCAATATAACCCATAATGCATTGTGAGACGCATTATAAATGATCTAAACTACAAACATGGCTTGGCGGGAGACAATAGCGACCAACCACGGCAAATAGTTATAAATGTAAGTAGTCTTGAATTTTTGTTATGACTGTTTTAATTTTTTAATGTTCTAATAATTTTGACTGCGCCAACTCTACTGTCCGATATCTCGGTCGTTGCTGTTGAGTACACTATAAGTGAGTGCACTATATAGGAAGTAGGGAGTAGGGGATAGGGATGAGAAAAATTTGTGTGTCTTCCTCAAACAGCTGATCAGTGAAAGGAAGGAGAGAGCGGCACTGATGCATTAATAAAATTGTACCTGCACTCCTCTGTCAGGGAAATAGCAGGGACTTTAAGCAAGCACCGTACTGCCAGCTTGGTTTGCCGTTGTAGGCTGATCTACTATGTGGAGAGAGGCAACCTCTCGTACTCATGACTGCGCCTGAGTTTTCAATGAGCTGTGGAGGGTAAATTTAAATTATAATTTTCATTCCTGAACCCCCTTTTTTTTGGGGGG
>OMKY01250488.1:0-11727 GCA_900302395.1 Bregmaceros cantori | reverse complement strand
TTATGTAATGAGTTTGTGTCGGAAGAAGTTACTTAATCTTTTTGATAATTTTTTTTACTAAGGAAATTAATCTGTTACCACTTTTTGAGAAAAAGGATTTTTTTTTATCAGGCCATTTTATTTAAACAAATGAGGAGGAGAGGAGGATATTTTAGACAAGGCAGGGAGCGAGTTTTACTTACTTTAATTATACTTTTTTTCACAAAAACATTTAATTTACATATTCTAAAAGATTCAGGCAGTTTCCGGCGTACGGACTTGGGGAGAAAAAAAAAAAAAAAAAAAAAAACGGTCCGATACTGGGCGTAGGTACTCGCCGATACCACAAAAAGGGTGCCGATACCGATATCGGTATCGGACGTACTCTGTAACGGTGGAACACTAATTGTTTTAATTCTGCCATGGTTATGTACTTATGTTACTTACATTTTGAATAATACTTATATTTTTGACTAAAATAAATACATGGTACAATCACACATGGGGCTGTTTTGTCTATGGGACACTATTTGCATTATGTCTGTAAATAGATCGATATCGAATCAAATCAGGAATCGAAACGGATCGTGACCTTAAAAATCGAATCGACCCAGGAAATTTGGATCGATTCCTGGCGCAGTCGGTTAGAACGCTGCATCCAGAACATATACAATCTTGTGCCGGTGGCTTCAATAGAGAGCACACACAGACTGCTTTCCCCCCTCAAACCATGTCAATAAAAAAATATCTATCAGTGAATCAGATAACATTCCCTTTATTACAATATGCACATGGTATTATTGTATTATTATAATTTGCAATGTTTAGCCATAAAGAATACATGAGTCAGGTATGATATGCACAATGAGGCTGTTCAAAATGTGGTTCAAGGATTATTAACGGTCAATATACATTAAATGTATCAGTCGATTAATCAGAAACATATTTCAGATTTTCTTTCTGGTGCTTGATAATATATATCTCCATGACCAAAAAAAACGTTAATGACGTATCAAAAGAGGAAATACAATAAAAATGTAGTTTTCATAATGTTCTTTGATCATTCGGTCGTAAGGATAATCAGAAATAGAGGTATTGGAATATTATAGACCAGAGCTATTCACCGGCGGCCCGCGGGCCATATCCGGCTCGCCAATCAATTTTTTCTGGCCCCCAAAGCAATCCTAAAAAGAAATTATTATTATTGTTGTTTTTTTTGGGTCAAACAGGTTTTATCTATCCGAGATGCTGTTCTTTACCTCACCAGAGGCACTAGAAATGTGTTGTTGAGGGTTGAGGCTAACTAAGATTCTGTTTTTTACCTCAACAGATAGACTAGAAATGTGTTGTAGTTTAAGTGAGGTGCTACTGTTTACCACTATTTGTGTGTTGTTGTTTCAGGTGTTGCTTGTTACAAATGAGAAAGCACCAATGTTGCATAGAATTGAAGCCCTTTTAATGGTAAGTATGCTACTTTAAATAAAAGTTGTGAGAATGTGGTGGTTTCGCATCGTGTCAAGTTGTACAAATAGGCCGGAGATTACTGAAGGGGGTTGGGGGGGGGTGTTTGGTGCAGTTGGCCATCTGCTCCGGCCCCTGGCCCATTGGGCTTCTGACAATGCGGCCCTCTGAGCAAAGTAGTTGAATAGCCCTGCTATAGAACCAGAAGGAGATTCTCATGTATGTATTACATTTATGCATGTATGAAGTATGCACAGATTTTCAATTGTTTGGCAGGAAAATGAATCCACCCATTATCATGATGCTGGCAGATGTTCAAGTCGCTACGTGCCGTAGCCGATCACGTGCTGCAGCCCCTAACAGTTGACATTTAATATTAGGTTTCCAGAAATGCTGCCCAAGTGAGGAGAGACATCAACTCCTTTCAGGAGTAACAACGCTGCTCCTCCAGTCAGGGGGAGCAGGACACCCGCGGCGATGTTTAGAGAGACGCATCGCAACAAAATGGTCGTAGCGGACTCGAGGAAAAGTGACGTCATCGCTCGCGCCTAACTGTGTGGGAAGTGAGAAGACCGCAGGTCGTATTGAGATTGAACACAGCGAGACGTTCACCGCCCTTTCCTAGGGCTCTAGACTGACTAGAATAAAAAGACAAAAAAAAGAAGGTTTCACATTTTCACAAGCAACATTAGCGGTGCTTTTTTTAACCACATAACTCGACTGTGCAGACATCAAATACACGCTGGTCGTGGCTCGTATTTGGAATGATGAAAAACTATGTGACCAACAGTGCTGGCACTCATGATCACTGACCGCGCAGCCCCAGGCGACTGTGGTCACTACGCTCCCAGAAGCATCTGGAAGAGCTCAGCGCCATTACTTGTTGAAAAGTGCCGCACATTTGGCCAGTAATTATACACACAGGCAAACACCAGGGCTTGAAAACGAAATTATTTTTAAAAGTTCCGTTCCGAACGGTTCAGGCAGGCCTATGTTTACCGTTTTCGTTCTCAGAACCGTTGTGCCACCAAAATATCGGCCCTGAACCGGTTCGGAACGCAAGCATTTAGTTTGTTCTTAAAAGTTCTTTATATTATGCAATGGTAAGTTTAGATATAGTTTATACAACATATATTTGGTGGACTTTCAAACTTCAGTGCAACTGTACCAACGCCATTAAACTCACATCCATTACATTCCCTTCCTGTCCACAAGATGGAGCCCCAGATGCATGGGGCTTGACGACTGACAGTGAAAGTTGGATGGATGCACAATTAGAAATGGTCTCCCTGACATAGTATATATTCAAAAATATCGAGAACGGAAAAAACGTTTTTAACCGGTTTTATGGATTTCATAATGTTCCATTTCTGTTCCGGAACAGTTGAAGAATTTTTTTTGTTTCCATTTCCACTCCCAATAAAATTCCGTAAAATTCAGTTCGTTTTTGTTTTTTTTGTTTTCGTTGCTTGAACCGGTTCGGAGCCCTGGCAAACACACACACACACAGCATTTACAGACCACAAGAGGTCTGCTAAAGCATGCCAGTGTTTAAACGTGTTCGTTGGGTGATAGATAGCCCGACAACTGATGGTTAGTTATGGCCGTCGTTGGAGTATCGGTGGAGCAGCAGTGTTGGCGTTGGCAGGGGCCACCTGTACAGCAAATTGCAGTGTACCGATTGGCAGGGACATAGCTCCTCAAACTAGAGCGGAAATGATTACGCAATTAAAAATCACAGGGCTGGCTGCTGTGGCGCAGTCAGTAAGACCACTTCATCCGGCCCCATAACCTCTTGTGCCAATGGCTTAGTCCCACAGCGCACACAGCCCTCCCACCCCACCCCCATGAGATTGATTTCCCGGCTCTGCCGCAAGTGTGATTTTCCATTGGAGTTCGGTGGCGCTTCTGCGGGGCGGCAAAAATCCCGATAATACCATGCAAGTGGATGGGAAGAGATGTGGCATTGATACGCACCGCAAGAATTTGCGTCCAGCGTGACGCGGTGGGCAGGCCCATGTCATTCGACGCAGACATGCACGGGCAACGAGCGAGGCGGTAGGCGCTGGGAGTTGAAACGAGTCCGCGTCTTTAGGGGTCGAGGTCGAGTCCGAGTCTTTAGGGGTCGAGTCCGAGTCTTTAGGGGTCGAGTCCGAGTCTTTAGGAGTCGAGTTGAGTCTTTAGGAGTCGAGTTGAGTCTTTAGGGTCGAGTCTTGATTTAAAGATGTAGCTGTTGTACTGACCCTGTTTAAGAGGTGCAGAGAACAGACACTACGGGAGGAGCTAAGGGCTCGGGCTGGACAGTATGGAAGCTACGCCATGGATGGGGAGACCTGGAGAGAGAGGGAGGCAGTGAGACATCAGCAACTAAGCTACGCAAAAGAACATGACCAAAAAACACACACACGAGGAAGCCAATTTGATTTAAAGATGACAACTCGGTTCTTACACAAGTGTAATTACACAGTGGTTAAAAGTGAATCTTCCCATTAAGACCGTGTCTGCTGCGGTGAGAGAGAGAGAGAGGGGGGGGGTTGGGGGGGGGGGCTGTTGCAGTTGCTGGGGAAACTGGCCAGCAGTCTCCATGACAATGAAACAGCATACAGAGACAGAGATTAGAGTGAATGCGCAAAGCAAGTTGTGAACGGCACATCTGAAAAAAATAAATAAATAAGAGAAAATAGAAACAGAACACACCGATTTGAAGTGGCAGTCCTTGTAAAATGGAAGGCCCATTCTGTGCTCATTAGCAATTGCTGGAAGAAGACCAGCATTCAATTAGCAAAAAGTAATCAGAGAATATTCACCAGTTGATGAAGGCACCGACATCGCTGCCACCACGTGCGTCAGATATATCGGCCGTGACGCATTCGACACTTGAGAAGGGGAACACATGGGCGCAATCTGCATTAACCTTGAGACAGTGAGGTACCAAAAACATCCCATCATACAGATAGCTTTATGGCACCTAAATTCGGGAAATTTAATTGCCCACGGCGATAATCAGTCGGACCCCATGCCTAACAGTAACTTTGCACTGCCATACCACTGCAAAGCAGGGCTTTGAACCAATATTTTTTCCCAATCGGTTCCTTCTGAGCAGAAACCGAATTATTACGTTCTACCAATAAATTGACATTCCCGAACCGGTTAGAACAAAAAATGTTGTTCCAGGGATGGTTAATTTGTCGGTGCGAGCCCGCGCCGAGGCGCCAAAGCGTGGACACCTATGGGGCAGACTGCGCTGCGTTTCTAAGAAAACCTTCAGGAACGAAATAAAACCGGTATTAACCGGTTACTATTATTTTTAACTATGTGTTCCTGTTCCAGAACATAAAAAGTAACTTTTCCGGTTTCGTTTCTGTTCCCTGGAAAATTCAAAAAGTTCCCGGTTTTCGTTCCTTGAACCGGTTCAAAGCCCTGCTACAAAGTCACCCTCCAAATTTGAGGGCATTGGATGAAAGTGCTTCAGCATGGAAGAAAGATACAGACACTTGTTGAATGAATAGGTACCCTCAGTGGACAATAGCAATAGGGCTGTGGCACGGTGACGTCACAGCTTGGAAGTGGTAGACATTATATCATCGCGGTCAGACAAACAGAGAAATTTAAAGCATGTGTAAACATCATGCTTAAGATACTTTATTTTGTCACACATACATGTACAATGAAATTCTTCGTCCGCATCCCTGATGGGCGGTGGGCAGCCAGTTGGGCAGCGCTTGGGGGCCAACTCCAGATTCTGGCAAAGTGACAGCAGCAGGTAGCACACAGTTGAACGGCGCGGGCTGCATGAAAAGTGGGTGTTATCGCGTTGTTTGTTCACGCGCGAATACCACATGCCGTAGCGGCCACAATGGAAACCGCTGTTTTTATACCGTACGGTATTCGGGCGGAAAATATACATACGGTACCGTACAAAAAAAATGACACTCTGTAGTGGAAACCTAGCGTAACTATGTCCACTGTATTTGCCCCGTAGGTGATACCACCAAAATGTCTGCTGCCCCAAGCCATGACGTCAAGTGCAACAGCCCTATCGTCTATCGAAATAAAGGGAGCGATGGTGAGCTGAACACGACAATGCACTTTGAGAGGGGACCCCGACTGGAAATAGCAGCCGACAGGAAGTCAACATGACACCAAGCGACGTCCTCCACGCACACATCCGCACAATGAGCATGAGAGTAAGCTGATCAAGCCTGAACGCTCCATAGGGCACAGCCTATGGGCCTCTTCCACTGGTCATTAAGCAACAAGGACATGATGTTCGCTCTCCACCGGGTGGGCGGCTCGTAAACAACCTCACTGTGGCCACTGGCCGATGATACATTCTAATCATTACCTGCGCCAGGGCGTAGCCGCGAAGGTTATGTTTTTAGCCGCGTTGGTTTGCCCCCTTGATAACTGAAAAAAAAGTTGTGCACTGATCAGGGCTCCAAACCGGTTCAAGGAACGAATACCGAAAACGAACAGAATTTTGTGGAAATTTAGGAGGAGCAGAAACCGAAACAAAAAAAGATTTCTTCAACTGTTCTAGAACAGAAACGGAACATTATGAAATCCGGTTAAAAACGTTTTTTTCTGTTCTCTATATATTTGAACATATCCTATGTCTGGGAGACTATTTCTGGTTGTGCATCCATCCAACTTTCACCGTCAGTCATTAAGCCGCATGCATCTGGGGCTCCATCTTGTGGACAGACAAGGAATCGAATGTAATGGCGTTTTAAACCCGGTTTTCACGTTAATACAGTTACACTGAAGTTCGAAAGTCCTCCAAATATATTCTGTATAAACTATATCTAAACGTAACATTGCACAATAAAAGGAACTTTAAGAACGAACAGAATTTCTGCGTTCCGAACCGGTTCAGGACCGATATTTTGGTGGAACGGTTCTGAGAACTAAAACATTCAACATAGGCCTGCCTGAATCGTTCGGAACGGAAGGTTTCAAAAATAATTTCGTTTTCAAGCCCTGGCACTGATCTGGACGATTTTTTTTTTTGGTGCATTTCTGTAGCCTATAAGTGACATAATCATACTTAATCACCAACTTACTGATAGATCGCTGTGCGGTCACATGACTAGACCTCCGGGCCCAGGGGCCGCTGGGAAATGTAGTTGGCATGTTCGCCGATGGCGTCAATAGCAATCGCGCTACTCTACGAACACTTGCATTGATAATGGGTTGCCACACATACTGCTAGCACTAACAGTACTATGTTTTTGTACCACTACGTGGCAGGTTTGGAATCTCTGAGTGCTTCTACTTAATGATGAATTGATCATTTTTTTAGTTGTCAGCTGATTCAATAATCGATTTATCAGAAAAAAAATGATTGGTGGGCCGGATTAGGCCCGCGGGCCGCCAGTTGAATAGCCCTGTGCTAGAGGATGGTTTCTTTCCCCGCGTGGTGATGCTATTGAACTCGGGGGCACTGTGCAGCAATGGTCACGGTAGCGCGTGGCACTAGAGAACAGGGCTCCGCCGGTTCAAGGAACGAAAACCGAAAACGAACGGAATTTTACAGAATTTTATGTGGACAGACGAGGAAGCAAATGTAATGGTGTTAATACAGTTACACGGAAGTTTGAAAGTCCACCAAATATTTTTTGTAAAACTATATCTAAACTTAATATTGCACAATTTAAGGAACTTTAAGAACGAACACAATTTTTGTGTTCCAAACCGGTTCAGGGCCGATATTTTGGTGGCGGAACGGTTCCGAGAATGAAAACGTTAAACATAGGCGTGCCTGAACCGTTCGGAACGGAACTTTTAAAAAATAATTTTGTTTTCATGCCCTGCTAGAGAATAAGACTTTGGTGCCTGAATGACGTTAGGGTTAGACTGGATAATTTTGGGATAATATTGCCGTGATATAAAGTGTAAATGCCAAAAACGAGCCACTTATCTTGTTAAGGTCCCTCCAAAACCCTTGCCCCTAATCCCCAACCTAACCTCCTACCACATACCCCTAACATAACCCTAGCCTTAACCTAACCCTTGCAAAATAAGAGGTTCGTTTTTGTGATTCAAACTTTACATCACAGCAAACAACACGCCAAAATGATCCGATCTAACACCAGCCAAAGGTGACCACCATTTCCTTTTATGGTAACAATGACTTTTTGTATTCCATTGTACAGCACTCTATTTTTATTGTTACGAGTGCTTCCTGACTTTGAGCGTGTTCACCAGAGAGAAAATTGTGCCCAACCTAAATACCAGGCGTGTGTCCTACTATGGATGTGCATATAGCAAATACAGCCCATTCTGATAGGAAATGATTGTGGGGCATAACTAGGGCCGCAACCAACGATTATTTTAATAGTCGATTAGTTGCCGATTATTAAAACAATTAGTCGATTAATTGGTTAGATATTTTTCCTTTGAAAAAAAAAATCCCCATAATATTTACTGCGACACAAATTAATCTTGTCAACTTGAAATCTTGTCAATTTTGGTTTATGTTAGCAAACAAATATCAAAATCAATTACGTTAATTACCCTGCACAAACTCATTACAATTAATTTATATGCAAATACTTAGCTGGTTCATATTCATGTTTATCAATATTAATCATATTTGGGATTTTCAGAAATTATCAAGTGATATCACATTTGTGTAGATCAATAGTTGGTGGTGTCAGCAAAAAAACGGCTGAAAATATCAATGATTCAACTCCTTGGCGATTATCGATCATCGCATTTGTTGTCGATTAATTTCATAATCGATTAATCGACTAATTGTTGCACCCCTAGGCATAGCCTTCACATTTTCACTACTTGACCGGTACCTCAGGCACCATATAGAATGGCAGCTACGGGAGACTTCTGTCTCTTCATGCAGTGATTCTACTGAATGCAGCGGGTAACCCTGCTTGATATTGTAGTGAATGGTTCCTGCAGTGGCGTGGCATTGTAGGTAAAGACTAGGGGTGTTCGATCTGACGATTCAAACCCGTCCCACGATTCTAAGCGGTCTCGATCTGCCATTTCGAATAGATCGGTAGAACCGTGATACACACTGAAACTAGCGTTCTAACACCCGAGGACTCGCTGCTTGTGTCGGGCAGACACACGCTGTAGACCCGCTGCTGGTAGCGTTCTAACACCCGTGGACTCGTTGCTTGTGTCGAGCAGACACACGCTGTAGACCCGCTGCTGGTAGCGTAACACCCGCGGGCTGAAGTCTCTGCAACGTGTTGTGCTTTTAACTCATTACATTTGAGTCTCCTCACGTTACTGGTTACAAAACATATTGATATGCCAAAATAGTGTGGCAAATAGTTTGGGTACTACCAATTTTTGCAGTATCAGGACTCGGTATCGGGACTCGGTACCAGAGATCGGGATAGGCCGATCCTTAAAATCAAAGGATCCGGAGCAAAAAAGCGTGAACGGTGCATTTTGAAAAAAATGTTTTTCCAGCCCATTCAGACTGTTTTTTTCCCAAGCTTTATTTATTAGGGTTAGTGGAAACAGGTGAAGATGGGGAGGCAGACATGCGGGAAATACGTCGGTGGCGA
Source organism: Bregmaceros cantori (assembly GCA_900302395.1). Lineage (NCBI taxonomy): Eukaryota > Metazoa > Chordata > Actinopteri > Gadiformes > Bregmacerotidae > Bregmaceros > Bregmaceros cantori. Next base: position 2,749 of record OMKY01250488.1, on the reverse strand, counting down.
GATTCGAACCACTGATTCACCGCGCCATTGAGGCATATGCATGCTTTCCAGCGCTCTGCCTAACCAACTGAGCTACTGTGCAGCACAAGGCTAGTAACTGTTTACCAGATAGCGTGGATTGGCCCACATCATCACAAACGCCATTCTCTCGTTTGTTAATTGACAGCGTTAGTGTGAAGGGGGAGGGACGAGAGAGCAGGGACGAGCGGACCTGCAGTATATCACCGTGAGGGGAAGGAATCTCACTGCGCTATGTGTGCTGTGAACTAAGCCACAGACACAGGACTACGCTGAGTCCCCCACAGATCCAGCCCCACAATGCATTAGTTACTATTTAACATCTCTCTCTCACACACGCATCCACAGACTTCATTTCATTCAGAAAACATGCCAGCGATTGCAAGAGGTCGGGTCCGCCACTGTAAGCCAATCAGAGTAGGAGTTCACTTTCGGAGGGAGGTGACACACCGCGCGTTCACATCTTCTCCATACGGGCCCATAAGAAAATTTAACTTATATACAGTACACTACTACCGTCTACTGGCAACACTAGACATTACAAGGACAACCAGGATGACCTGATGCTATGTGATGTCATGTTATGTCACATATTTTGCATCACTGGCAGTAAACCTTGCAAACTTTAAGTATGACTAATTGATTTCCTTATCACTTCTTAACTAAAGCGCGCGCACACACACACACACTATCAACAGCCTCAGCAGACGCGGAGGTTGTAGACAAGGATGCCTTTGCATTCAGTGAGGCAGGTCTCTTGAGAGACTCGGGGCCTCTGCATTCAGTGAGGCTGGTCACTTGACCTTCTTCGCGCTCTTGCTGAGATGCTTGTCGGATTTGCTGGATGCCCCGGGGGGAAATGTTAAACACAACACACACTCCATTCTTTTTTTTGGTGGCAACCCTAGTCCTCGGGAGCTATACCTGCCAACTTATTCAGCAGTCATAATGAGGAACATGGAGGTCATGACCTCGTGTCACTGTACCTCATACATTGAACATGGTGTTCGGGAGATCACCTGCTCCTGCTGACACTGTTATACGTGGAGGTTAAGTGTGGAGTGCAGTCACTGTTAAGTGTGAATGGTAAGCTACTCTGTGATGCGGCAATTCTCCTCATCCCTTCTCCACATTCAGCTAATCTATCATTGCCTGTGTCCGAAATCGCTCCCTATCCCCTACTCCCTACCCCCCGCATATAGTGCACTCACTGATAGTGCACTCAACAGCAACGATCGAACGAGCACGTTGCTAGAGCGTGTGACCCGCAGGTTGGTTTAAACGGGCGGTGGCCAGCCTGTAACGGGCGCCGATTGGCTGAGAGTGCCTGTGTTACACTGCCCTACAAAAAGGGCCCACATTAGCTCACCCTATATATATAAAATTGGGGGAAACACATGAGTGGAAACCCCCCTTCCAATATGTCGCAAGCCGAACCACTAACAATCAATCAAATGGGACATTAAATGTCATGCATATTGATATTGGCTCAGCAGCTCACTTACTCATTTTATTATTTTTGAGACGAGAGAACCTTGAATTGAGTCACTGCTCCAGTGCCTTTATAGACAAAAACATTTCGGGAAATGAAGGAGTGAAGTATTTTTGTGTTGAAAAGACAAAAGAGACACAAGGACACCGGAGAGAAGTGAGGCATGTTGGCAAACAAACCAACTCCAAATGAGCATTTTTATCGTGTGATTTAAAGACGTGCACTAAAGTAACAGCCGGCGCAGCATTGGGTCGTTCGTATCCACCACGTCATGGAGTTTTAGGGTCCACCAACTGTTGTCTTTTCAAATGAGTGTGTTGGTTAAAGCTATGTGTGATTAATGCACCCCGTAAAGTGGGGGGGGGGGGGACTGAGAGGGTGTACATACCCAAACCTGACATCGGAACATCAGAACCAGAAACAGCCTCATTTGTTACAAATACAACAACACTGGGAAATACAAGAACGTTACAAATACAAGAACACTTGGAAATACAAGAACGAAACAAATAATAACAACAAGTAACAAAAAATAATAATAATCTGAACCAAATCGTGAATCGAATAGTATTGTGACCTTATGAATAGAAATCAAATCGATTCAGGAAATTCTAAATCGATACCCAGCCCTAATCGATATATATGTATAGGTAGTAGAAGCTAAATAACAAGCAGGTGATACTAATGGACACAGCTCTTCAATTTCTTCCACCTCTTGTGAGACTGGCTGTGTCCGAAATCACTCCCTAACCCCCATATAGGGCACTATATGGGGCGCACGCCATTTTGTAGGGGTGTCCGAATTCTCCATATGCCCCATATAGGGCACTGAAAGTATCCCACAATGCACCGTGAAAAGTAGTGAGCATCGGATGTACACTAAACGGAGAAATATAACCCATAATGCATTGCGAGACGCATTACACTAATTAAAGCGTAGAAGAAGACGATGCGCGCGCTCCAAAACAAAAACAATGGAGGACGGCAAATAATTATAAATGTGAGTATAATTGATTTTCTGTGATAAAGTATACATTTATTATAAAAAAAAAAGCATGTGAATGCTACGGCCAATGCCGACAGGCAATGACGTCACTATGCTACAGCGGTGACGTAAGTTAACAGTGCCGATTCTAGTGTCCGAAATCTCGTCGCTGAGATTGAGTGGACTATATAGTCAGTGCCCTATCCAGGGGCTAGGGGCTAGGGGTTAGGGAGCGATTTCGGACACAGCCAAAG
>OMKY01250479.1:6646-29288 GCA_900302395.1 Bregmaceros cantori | reverse complement strand
GCGCATACGTTATTCACACACACACATGCGCGCACACACGTGCACGCACACACATGTACACACATGCACACATACACATGCACACATGCACATGCACACACATGTACACACATGCACGCACACACATGTACACACATGCACACATACACATGCACACACACATGTGCACACACACACACACACACACGCACACAAACACTGTGACACTGCAAGTCAGCTCAGTCCATTTCAGAGCTGGTCTGAAGGGACAGACTCAGCCAGTGTACTGAAGCAAACTCGCACACACACAGCAAACTCGCACACACACACACACACACACACACACACACACACACAGACACACACACGTTACCAGCCATTAAACTGTACAATGCGTCTGAGGCCACAGTCCAACAGTTTGCTCAGGGCTGTCGGAGAGAAGGCAACAAAGTTTCTTTCTATCTGGGAGCAGTTTGTGTCTGTGCGTGTACGTGTCTGTCTGTGTACGTCTGTGTTTTGTGTGTGTGTGTGTGGACACAAATGTATGCATTGTGTCTTTGTGTATGTTTGTATGTTTGTGACAATGTATGCATGTGAGTTTGTGTACGTGCATACACGGACAGAGGAGGACAGCAATTTGGGATCCTCTATGTGTTAGGAATGTCAATGATTAATCGATAATCTATAATTGATCACTTAAAATATTTTATAGATGAATGATCTTATCAAACAATTAATCGAGAATTGAGAGTACTACAATAGATTTCGCACATATTTGCATACTGCACCAACTAAGAGGAATCTCTTGCTTCTGCTTCATAAGAGGTCCATAATATCCTAGCACCTCAATGAGAGTTACATAACAATCAATAATCATTAATATAAAAAAAAAGATCACTTATTTAATTTTTCAAGTTGTTACCTTGTTGGTCAAAGCTTAAAAGTCATGTCTTGCACGGTGCCACACAGTGGTACCATGGTACCGCAAGTATCTACGAGTGTTAAGAAAGTCCAAAAATACTTGATTAATCGATTAATCAAGCAATTAAATGAATCACAATTGTATAACACACTAGCCACATTTTATGACACATCTAGGGTGTGTATGTGTGTTGCATGCATATGCAGTATATATGCATTCACATTATTTGAGTTTGTGTGTCTGTAGGTGTGTTTCTTTGTCTGCTCTGTGTGGTTGCCTGGGTCAGTGTGTGCATGTGTATGAGTGCCTGTGTGTGCATGTGGATGTGTTCATGAGTGTCTGTGTGTCCATGTGGATGTGTGTTGGTATGTCAGGAAACACACACACACGTGATGACAAGAGTATGAGCTTCTGTGTGTGTAACAAACATAGCACATAGTATGCAGTTTGTCTGCACACAGAACTATGCTTGCATTTTCTGTTTGTGTTTGAAACACCTAACATAACACAGTATGTATGTAGATTGCAGTTTGTGTGTGGGTGTGTGTCTGTGTGTGTGTGTCTGGATCCACTCCTGTACCAGTGGTTTTGTGTGTGTGTGTGTATGTGTGTTTGTCTGGCTCGACTCCTTTTCCAGTGGTTGTGTGTGTGTGCGTCTGCATGAAAGTTATCCGGTGTGGTGTGTATAAAAACAACCTTTAACAAGTTGTACGACTGGAATGCAGCCAGCCAGCCAGACGAACGGTGACAGTAAAGGCAATAATAAAAGTACAAACTTGTTTTGGATAAGGCTGTGGAGAAAAAAAATGGCATCAACTTGTTTTTTTTTCATGTTTTACAAATGTTTCTTTTGCTCTGAATTAAAGTGTTTAGTGCCACGGTGCATCTGCAATATAAGGTCGGCTCAGATCCAGGATTAAAACTTTTGACAGGACATATAGATTTGTTAAAAGTCTGGGACTAAAACGGATGAGGGATTCAATTTTTGGAAACGGTTCAGCTCAGAGGGAGAGAGCGGGTGATGGAACTTCCTTCTTCTTTACATCATGCACTCCTAAGATTTAAGGAGTAAGATCTTTCAAGACGAAAACCACAACCCAATATTGGTGTTATGAATGTCAATAAATAAAGGCTACTTGCTAACAATGATGTGAAGCACTCTAGCTAACCTAGATGAGACTCGCTTAGCAGCTTTGTTTTATACCTGGCTCTGTCCAGTATGGATTAATAAGTAAAATTTATACTCAATCAATTAACTCTGTGTTCCTCTGCGTGGACACCTACTGCTGAGCTGCTATAATAGGTGTTAGGGGCATATTTTAAACACAAAAGGGACAGATTTAACAACAAAGCCTCTGTGTTATGTCGTACTAAAATGTCTGAAAGATTAGAAATCTTACTAATACCCATTCATCTGTAGACGGGTGAGGGGCACAATGGGCAAATACAACAGTATGCATAGAAATAGGGTGGATTGCCCTAGGGTGGGCCACTGTCTTATGTGGGACACCTAAGTTCCAGTGGCTCTGGCTCCTCCCTAAACTAATGAATGTTAGTGAAACTATGGTAAAAAGCATAGGAAGCAAGGTTGCCTAACGAAACATCAATAGGGTGGATTGCCCTAATGTGGGACATTTTTTGCATCTTCCTAATGTGGGACAGTGAAATTTAGTGTTGAACGTTGAACTTAAACTTAGACACATTACAAAAGTTTCTACAAGTTTAATTCGGAGGTTAGGGACGAGCCAGAGCCACTGAGGCTTAAGTGTCCCACGTTAGGCAGTGGCCCACATTAGGGCAATCCACCCTAAGTGTCTGCGTTTAAATGTCATTCACATGTGTGCATTTTGTTTTTCTCCGGCATTCATGTGCGTGCATGTGTCACCGTATGTAACAGGAACACGATATTGTTTAATATCCAGAGTTTGAAATAAACACACATTAACTTGGCCAGCAGGGCAAAGATGGTGTTGTGTTATGTTGTGTTTTTCTGTGTGTGCGGAGAGAGGTCAACATTGCAGCACCCACAAGATGGCACATCACCCATCAACTACACAGCCACTACCTCCAAACACACAGGCTATGTTTTCATGACAGTGCTTTCTCCTCAAGCACAGAGAAAAACATCCTTTGTGAGTTTTTTTTTCTTCTTTTTTTTTCGCGTCAGCATGTGCTGACAGTGTGGAGCAGCAGACTAGCGAGGTATCCTCTTTCCCTTTCTGTGGCATGCTACCCCTATCTCTTCACAACCCGCAGAGGTGGTGCATTGGTAGACACGATAACACAAGGCCAGGAACGTACCATCCACAGATAAGAATGTAGCCGCTGTGGGTGAGAGAACCATCGGGCTTAGGGTGCCGGCAACTCCTCATGTTTTCACCCGCAGCTCTTATTCCATTCCAAATCCAAACCACCCATGTCGCTAACCAGAACCACCCACATTTGGTGCCTCTGGTTCTATTAGCCTTTGTGATTGCATGCATTGATATTTGGTCTCTCAATAACTCAGCACTGCAGTGCAGGCAAATATAGTGGACAGATCACAGACTTCACAGTGGTATATGGACAGAAATATCATACTTTACAATATATTTAATAATGCTTAGCTGTATTGCTAACTACCTTGAATTGATATGTATTAAAACTATGGCTAGTAGTAGTAGTAGTAGTAGTCATGGTGGTTGTAATAGTAGTATGTTATTATTCTATTGTATTAATAAAGACATCAAAAGTAGTTGTGTATGTTGCACACTGTAATATGAATCACTGGATATTACATGTTTATACAGTAGGGTGGATTGAAATAAAATGGGCCACTGCCTAATATGGGACACCCAAGTTCCAGTGGTTCTAGCTCCTCCCAAAACTAATGAATGTCAGTGAAACTAAGGTAAAAATGTGTGTCTAACATTATGTGCAACTGTTCAACGCTACATTTCATTGGCCCACCTTAGACAACAGACTGTCCCAAATTAGGGAGCTGCAAAAAGAGCCCACATTAGGGCAATCCACCCTACATGTAAATGCTAGAGGTTGTCACTGGTGGTCCTGATTGGGAGCAGTTTAGTCCATGTACTATGTTCATACTGTCCAACACAAGTGAATACTGAAGTATAATGTTCTTTTTAAAGACAGGACCATTGGGTGCTGCTGTCAACCCAGCCGGTTTACTGTGGACATGGAACAGAAGAAAGGACGTAAGGACAAAGGCAAACAGGGCCCTATGCTTGTACTGCATTGTGTATTAAGCAATGCTCGCTATAAGACTGCAGATCAAAAGTCTGTGGTTCGTGCAAAGTTTCCAACGGGGAGCTCTAAGGAGACGGCCGAGCCCGTTGTTTGTGTGCAGCTGCAGACGTCCTAACGACCTGGCGGACCAACAAACGAGGCTATGATGCCGGAGTCACAGCAAGGCCTCGGGAGTGGAGATGAGTTTGATGGGGTGGGTTCACCTCCGTGGTCATCGCTCTCACTCCTTTCTCTGGCTTTCTCTGTCACTCTCACTTCTCCTGCTCCTCCTTCTTTCTCCCCCTACGTCCGAATCTTTCTCGCTCGCTGTCTCGCGTTCCGATCCTTTGGTTGTGCGGCTCCTTTCTGTCCCAGCTGTGATCATTCTTGTGCACTCTTCACACCACACTATTTTGAGGTTTATCTCTGCTTATCTCTCTTTGTGAATTGAGCATTTTCTCTTCATCTCTTTCTCTCTCTCTCTCTCTCTCTCTATCTCTCTCTCAATCTCAACACTACATTTCACTGTTCCACCTTAGGTAACTGACTGTCCCACATTAGGAAGGGTCCACATTGTGTATGTGTATAGTAATTTGTTTTATTTTTTTGGTATTAGTATTAGGCGAAGAAGGTGGAGCAGACAAGTGGGAAAGCTGTCAGTGAGGGCAGGCGAACCCACGACTCACCGTGACATGTCCCATCCTAATGAGCATGTCCCATCCTAATGAGCATGTCCCATCCTAATGAGCATGTCCCATCCTAATGAGCTACCTGCGTAGCATAGGTCATTTTGTGACAGTTCTAAAGGTTCAGGACAGGAAGGTGGTAGAGAGAGAGAGTAAGCTACCACTAAATTATAAAGTATCATCATATAATCAGACTTAAGAGCATTGATAAGCCTAAGCTTAAGTCTAAACTGCACATTTGCAGGAAAATAAATGGAAAACAATAATGTCTACAAATTATGAACGACCAGTGGTGCCTGTTATCACACACCATGGTGTGTCTGGACTCCCTGTAATATCCCTTAGGGGCACTCACGGAACCTCACAGGCCAAAAATCAGACCAGCGCACCGGGTATTGTTCTGGTCTGACAAATGGCCGATTCCGGGCCACGCACACACACACAGACACAAAAACACACACGCACAGAGACACACTCTTCTCTTTGGATAATGGCCTTGGGCAGTCGTAGCAGCATCTCATCATCGTCTCCATGGAAACGTTCCAAATTGAATCAGGACATTTTTTTTTTTGTTACGTCTCACTTTTTGCCAACTTTGCTCAACTTTTCAGCCTTCACCCCGCCCCCCAGTTCAGCGTTTTTCCCAGCCCGAGTGTTCCCTTTTTGTCTCGTCGTGCCTCTCTCAATCTCTCTCAGGCTCCCTCCATCTCTCTACGTCTCTGTCACCTTGTTTTATATGTTTTGTTCGCTCTCTTAAGCCGCCTTCCTCTCCCGACACCGCCACCCCCCCATCCTCCCCCACCTTTCCACTGCTATACTTGAGGTGATGACGATCACAAATGGCCCCTCTTTCACCCACACTCATGGACTAGCACCTACTGGTTTATTGGTTGCCGGCATTCATACTTATATGACCTGCCTGCTTTCATGACAGTTTCTAAATCATTCTGGCAAAAAGGGTTCCCCGATGCTCTTCGCTAGGTTAGCAGCAAACTCTAGTCTAAGGATGAAAGCACAGCCAGAAACGGAAGCTAAAATGAATTTAATAATCTCAGTGCAAAAACAATAATGTTATTAATATGGACCGTCTCGTATTTGTGGTGATATAGGTGAAACAAATAAAAAAAGTGGAATTAACCAGTGCTAGGACTCAATGGGTCCTCATGTATTTTTCCATTTGAATGGTTTTGGCTGTGATCATGCTCATGGGTGCATCGGATGCATTTGTCACTGACATTTGATATCACAAAGCTGTTTTTTTTTTTTTTTTCTTCAAGTTACCCCAAATTGTGTAATTCATTTTGCATCTTTTGCCCATCTTTTTACTCTTTGAGTCCTATTAACACCGATGGGTTACACCTAGGGGTTTTAATGACAATTGAGTTTCAGAACTTTAATTCTAAAAAGATGTACTTTGAGGTCTTGGCAGCAAGTATTTCAAAGCAGGTTCGAAGAGGTAGGCAGCAGTCAGATATAATGTTATATAAAGATGTGATTATTATACAGGCACATCCAGGGGCACAATTTGTTATTCGTTCATTGCTGAGGAAAAATCACAGCAGATGACCAGATGGACAGCCACACTCAAACTGAAAGAAGAAATAAAATAATAATTAAAAAAAAAATAGTCTAAAATTTTCTGGACATTTTACTTGTCAAAAGTGGAACTTGCTAGTTGACCGTTGATGGACAGAAAATGTATGACATGTTCCAGTCGTTAACGTACATCAACTTTGAAGGTCCACAGAAAACGTCACACTACAATAATACAGTAGAGGTGTCCATGGTCGACAGGTAGTAGGTAGTCACTCACTTTTTAGTTTTTTTGTTTTGTTGTTCCTTGTACTGTATCTCTTATATCATATCTCATAGGGGATGACACACCTTTGATTGTAGTGACAAAGGGCTGGCTGTAGCTCAGTAGAGAAATTGGCTATTCCAACGACCATAAGGTGGCTCAAATCAAATGTCTGACAGTCTACATGGCAGAATGTCCTTGGGAGAAGACACTGAGCCCCAATGGGTTTGTACTGTTTGTTTTGTACTACAGTATGAATGGTTCTTATAATTAAAATGTATTACTGTTACTCTTCGTATTATTTATTTTGTTATTATTAACTGTGAATATCATTACATTAGATAAAAATGGTTTCCTGGCGGGTATGTTAAGTAACAGGTTAGTATGCAGTACCAACAAGGTTTAGTAAAGCATAGCAAAGCATTACGTAACAACACTTATTGTAAAACGCTACCACTCTCTTAATTGTTTTTCACTGTCAGATTGGTCCAGCAGTCATTCCCGTCGAAACCAAAGCTAAATTAGTCAAGCCAGGAGCCTCCCTTGAGATAATGGTCTTTCTCTCCCATCACCATGGTTGCAGGGATAATGACATGACTCATCAGTTTGTCGAGGTAATGCGGGAACCCGGGGGCCAATTTGCGGATCCGTACCCTTAGCCCGAGCGAGCCGATATTCCTCGACATTGGCAGCGCCTCGTAAATCATGTGACATATAACAAATGGACTTATCTCCATGCAGATAACTCACCCCCTGCCACCACCTCCCGCACACGGGCTGCGCCAAAACAACAAAAGCGAGCGGCGAAAAGGTCAAGCGGTTAGTCCGCCGCGACGCTAGCGCCCGCCACTAATGACCGCAGCGCTTTTTCCCGGCACATGCCTGCTCAGCACACGCATGTTAAGTGCAGCGCTGACGCAGATGAGGAACACGAGTCGCTGCCACACAGGACGGGAAGGACGTCAAACAAATCAGTTTACTAATTGCTCCTAGTGTTGGACTTTATTTTTCTCTCAATCGACCGAAAGAGCGCGAGAGAGTGAGAGGGATTGAGAGAGGGATTGAGAGAGGGATTGAGAGAGGGATTGAGAGAGAGCAATAGATGAGAGAACGCCAAAAGAAGAAATTTAACCATTAAAAATAAAGAATCCAAGATGGTAGGGCTTCAATTAATGATTATTTTGAACATCAATGATCAACCATTTTTTACATATGATTAATATATCAATGTGTTAATATTTCATTTGAAATCTGAATAATTATTATAGTGAAACGTTATTAATAGGTATCCACATATTGTAGATCTTGCACCCTAAGTATTTCTATTTTAGTGTTAGCATGGAAGAGTCTACTGATCCGTACTGCTTTTTCATCCAACCTCATTTGTTATCTCTGTTCGGGTTTAGCAGTATTGAGTATGTAAGTGAATGGGTGGAACCACTACACTAAGAATGGAAACTGGCATTGGGAGGAAAATATATCACTATAACTCGGGAAGACAGAGCAAACGATCACAATAAATAATAAATTAGTTGCAAAACTAAATCAATAGTTGATTATCATTGATTAATCAATTAATCAGTTGCATCTTTTCAAGATTACATTATACAGTTTCAGACTTTTTTTTAAACTATTTTTTACTCCATAGGAACCCTTAAGCTTTTAGTCCGTGTTGTGCTGGTGGTAGAGTCCCTTATGACACCTGCATTAAAATATTAGAGCCAGCATTAAGCCATACATTTGTAAGAAGGGGTGACAACATGAATGTATATTCCCAGTCAATATTTCATTGATTGACGATAGACCAACAAGGGCATCTACAGTACTTACTTAAATACTGCGAGTAGTCTTGAATGCTTTGAACGAATACATTGGACAAGAAAACTGAGCAAGACAATTAAAACCACATTGTGCGATGGATGACAAATCACAAACTCAGAGATCACAAAGAAATAAACCAATGATGCATAGATGGATGACTTCAATAACAAGCCCCTGTCAACCCAACAACTTGCTAAATTCTTCATTGCCATATTCTAAAATAGATACGAAGAAGTGTGATAATGAATGATAGGATCAACAAGAATAACAACAGCAACAGGCCATCATTCAATCATTTATATGTGTGGTGCCTGCCCCCACTTCAGCACAAATGATGTGTTCCATTAACCCAGCGGTCCATAAGAACACAGGTCTGGACCAACAGGGTGGACAACTGGATGCATTCACATGGATGTGCAGACTGGAAAACCAAGCAAAATACAACTAAATTCTAACCTCTCTGACTTACACTATTGGAAATCCATCAGTTGGTTGTGTGTAATACATGAACCACAGTGTACGGTGTAGAGAGCAAGCACCATGGACAGTGAAACTAGGATAGGTACCTTGTTTCACTTTATTGCAGGTTGGTGGTACCAATGTTTGTTATTAGTTGAGTTCAGAATGCGAGAGAGAGGGAGAGAGAGAGACGGGGGAGAGAAAGAGAGAGAGAGAGAGATAGACAGGGAGAGAGAGAGAGATAGAGAGAGAGAGAGAGAGAGAGAGAGAGAGAGAGAGAGAGAGAGAGAGGGGAGAGAGATGGAGGGCAGGGAGAGGGAGATAAAAAAATAAAAAATAAATGCATAACTTATTTTATGACAATTCCATACACAATCGGTGTCAAAAGTATGCATAACGATGAGCGAGGGAGATCATCAATTGGGTCACTATTGATCAGGCAATTTAAAACAAAAAAATGGATTTTGGTGAGTCATAGCCATATCTGCTTGTATGCATGAGCGTGTGAATGCAAATATGTATTTTCTTTTCGACCTCTGTGTCTACGGTAGGCTACAGTATAAGACGCATTGGAGCTGAAGAAGAAAACCACACTATGTAAAGTGTTTTAGTGGGGCGCTCTAAACACTCTGACGACTCTATCCCCAGGTCTCTCTTTCTCTTTCTCCCCGTCTCTTTCTGTCTCGCTCCCCTCCACCCCTCTCTCTCTCTCTTTATCTATCCCTCTCTGTTTCTCTCTCTCCCTCAGAGTGTCTCTCCTGTGGCGGGAGTATCCTAGGCGCTCACTGTTGATTCGATCCCCAGCTTATGGCCCCAATTATTAGCACAGCTATAGGACAGGCAGAAAGCAGAGTCAGCGAAAAAATACAGTACAAACACTTATTTAGCATGCTATCACAGGCGAGGCTAGGGAATTGTGTGTGTGTGTGTGTGTGTGTGTGTGTGTGTGTGTGTGTGTGTGTGTGTGTGCGTGTGTGTGTGTGTGTGTGTGTGTGCATGCACACAGACACAATGTGAATAGAGGTATTATTGGGAAAACGCAGGTGAGAGGAAATCGAGAGGCCAATAGAACCATTCATAATAGCCTGTGTGTGTATGTGTGTGCGTGTGTGTGTGTATGGGTTAGGGAGGAATGAGGAGATGAGGGAGAGGGATGGAAAAAAGGAGAGGGAGAGATGGCAAGAAAGGGAAGGGGGGGAGAGAACGAGAGAGAGAAAGAGAGAGAGAGAGAGAGAGAGAGATGGGGATATATATAAAATCTGTTGTGTGTATGTTGCATAGACAGCGAGAGACAGCTATTTTTAAAAAATGGCAGGCAATCAGGTACCTATAAAGAAAGTGGAAAAAAAAAAATGCTAATGTTACATTGCTATGACTGTAGTGAAATATATTGTTATATTTACTGTAGTGAAATATATTGTAATGCATCTGTATTGAAGTTTAAAGTTTGGGAGATCTGTTATGGGAGAAATTATCTTTATTTGAGGTTTATTTGAGATGCTGATGAGATGTAATTTTCTTGTCCCAAGGTGCACTTGTTCACGTTAGCGTTTTACAACAACATAATAATAAAGAACATAATATACAAAGCAATGAAGTATTAGAAAAAAAAACAGTGGTGGTACAAACAATGGAAGACAGTCCATTAACAAAACGATAAAATAAAAATAATAATGACCAATCTTGCTAAGAGAGAGTACAATGTATACAAAGATAAAAGTATAAATCAGGTTGCAGTGGAGTGCAAAACTCACAGTGTAGTAAAATTACAACAAACGTATAAATAGAAAAAAAATATGTAATGGACTGGCAGGATTGGACGTCGCTCCCTTCAAAAAAACTCAATGCTGTATTGTTTTGTTTACAATTGTGAAGAGTGTCCTCCATTTACTTTACGTTCTAATGTTCTAATGATCAGTGAATACTGAACATGAAAACATCTCACAGACATATCTGAGATCCTTTAATTTGGTGTATTATACAAAAACCTATGATTATGGCTTATCATCCCATTGTGTAAAACCGAATGGAAAGAAAAGAAAAAAAAAATCACTTTGTTGCGCAAAGATAAAAAAAGTTTGCTCAGCATTTGAGTCACTTTTCCAGCTTCTCATCCAATCAACTTGCAATCCCTTATCCCAGTTCTGTGATTGGTCGGGTAAAAAGATTTCCTGTTACCGTCCAGAAATTGGAAGCTTCTCTACAGAAGTCTTCACATCGTATTGGAAAGCCATTACGGTTCCTGCTGAGAAACGATCACACACTCGCTTAATAATTTAAATGTTACTCTATGTGTGTGCGCGTGCATGGCTGCGTGTGCGCGCACACACTTAATAGAAAGAAAGACACAGACAGAGATTAATAGGCTCCTAAGCCGGGCCTAATAGTGGTTTGCCTTATGCTATTGCTACAAGCTATCAGTAGAATAGGCCTGATTGGTTCTCCTACCATTTGCCTGTGTTAGAGGGGCCCAACCTGCAGACGATACCCCCACACCCCTGCGTTCCCCAGTCTCCCCTGCGCTCCCTTTAGAGAGAAATCCACTTTGTGTTCAATTGCCAAGCTCATAGGTATTGCACAAATGCTGCTGACTTGACGACAAACAGCAGTGAAACCAAATCATCCACTTATCCCCTCAGATAGCGCTGGGAAAATAACAAACAACAGGTCGACGTTTGCTCCTCTGATATGGCCGGCTCGATCCCCCTCCTGTGCCCCCCCCCAGACGGACCAGACTTTGCAGATGATGGCTATGGATGAGCGGCTGAAACTTCTTCCAGACACTCAGGTCATTGCAGAGTTAGTTGGAAATTGTGAAGGGTATTGTGGTTTTAATGATTGATTGATTGATTGATTGATTGATTGATTGATTTTATTGTTGCAATTTATTTAAAGATTTGTACTTCTATATCTCATACTTACTTGTTATCTTAGAAAAAAACATATTTTACCGTATTACTGAATTAATCATTTTAGTGGCAACAAATTCAGACAGTTGCACTGATTTTAATGGATAGTCCACAGAATATTCTGTACAAATTAGATCTTAACACAGAGCTTTAACTCTGCAAGACCTAGATATATAAAAAGATTAACTTTTTTTTCAACCTCTAAGATGTAGTTGTCGAGGTGTTTTGGAGATGAAGGTGAAGTCTTTGGATTTTTTAAATATTTTGACAAAGTGTCATGGATGATGTTGTGATTTTACAACTTTGGGTACTCTGAGAAATGTTCACATTCGTGCAATTCAGTAAAACAAGTAGCGTTTTACAGTAGAACTACCTTTTTGTCATGCCTTTCGGCATGCCTTTGGCATGTTTTTAGCAACACAGCAAGCAGTTCTGTTGCATGTACAAGTTCCACCTCACCGATTACCTTGTCTTTAACCAATTAGCCAACCTCCAAGGGTGACAAAAAATGGTTGCTTTAACAGGCAGAGCCGGCGGGCAGACAATGACAGATGGTCGAGCAGCTTGTCAGCGTATCCACTGGTTGAAGGTGAAAAACCGGGGGACGCCCAAAAAAAAGTGGTGTGGCCGCCTGGCAAGTCTACAATGACTCCTGCAGGCTCTGATGGCAGCAATTATTGAGTAACATTGAATAACCCCTGTTGGTTTCAGTAACACTCCTTGGATTAGAATGCATGCAAGGAAAAGCCAATTACAACACTGCAAAATGAGCCTTGTACCGGTGTGTGTACATTTATTGCCAAGGAAACATAATCCATTCAGCGCAAACCAAGTAATTATATGCAAAATCACTAAGGTCAGGGGGGTGCGGTGGCAGAGTGGTTATACAGCGTAACTCCCGGACCATAGGTTGAGCAGCACCGCAGGGGCTAATCTTTTCTGCAATGTCTCCCACCGTCACTATCTCTCTCAATAAAGAATGAAAAACAGTGTTTGCACCCCCTCACCCCCAAAAAAGGTCTAAAGTGAGTTATCATCTCTTGAGAGGATAAAATATTGCAACAAAATATTATATGATCACGATGATCATATAATATTTTGTATTATGACCTCTGTATGGCTATACATACCGTAGCATGAAATGTTATCCAAGACCCACCCCAATCTGTTACTACACAAACCCTACACGGGTGTCTGACTCTCTACATGCTTCTGATAATTGCGATCCAGGATTTCTTGCCTCCCTGATATCCAGTATAGAGTTGCGGATCTGATGGTTGAGGAGAGCGGGAGGTGGAGGGAGTGGAGGGTTAATTGGTATTCCGAGTGTCTGCTGCTGTAATCTACATCATATAACGTGAAGATGTGTTTCACTTGTCCGATGGGACGACTATGCACTGCATTCCTTTCTTCCCCTTGTCCATCAAAGAAATTGGACGAACATTGATGTCAAAAGCAATGGCAAAGAGATCTCGGCGTCTGTTGCGCACGCGTACACACATTCTCTCCCGCTCGCTCTCTGTCAGTCGCTACTGTGCTCGTCTTCGCTGGTGGGACCCACGGGAGATAAGATGGGTCTTGGGGAGAAACTGAAGACTTGAGATCTTTTCATCCCTGTCTGATTTTCATTGCTTCATAGCTTTCACTCTATTTGCACGACTCATCTCTTTATCCATTACACTTCAATTCAAACTGCTGCAAACGGCAACATTTTACACAATGTTTGCCATGTTTCCATCTCTCCACTGGGACCTGTGGGAGCGAGCTGTGCTGGAGAGAGGTATGTCTTTACTTGGGAGGTACCTTGGGGAGCATTCTAGCCCCATTGTAAGCCCCCTGGTAATGGCGTGCTACTGAGAGTCCGTGTGTCTGGCCTGTCTTCGGTTTTTTGTCTTCTGCATGTTGGTTGACGAGGGGGAGAATGTTCAGCTATTTCCCCAGACAATTCTCACAGTTCTAATCCCCTTTTGCTTTTCTGCAATGTATTCCCCCAACTATGCATCCAAATTTCTGATTTAATCCTATCACTATCTCTGCCCAAAATATCTTAAAAAAAGAAGAGCCATGATAAATTATATTTTAAATTGACCAGAGTGCTCTTCCAATGTTTCATTGGTGAAGGCATTCATTTGCGAGGTGTAGCATCTGCATTAAATTGCCCAAAGGCATGAAGACATTGTGCTGCACCCACTATTTCAAATTAATACAATTATTATAATTAAAAATAAAATGTGTCTTATGACCAATAACTTTCAAAAAGTATATTGTATAAAGAGTATTCTGAACACTGCTGTGCGCTTAATGTGAGCAGCAACTTCACCTTACATCAAACCACTGTGGCAGAAGCAGTGCCATCAGATAGCAAAGTTCTCAGGACCCAGCAAGGATTTGAAGCAGAGTCTCCACGAATCTTCTATCCGGACAAACGCTTTACAGAATCCACTGAGGCCTGGATGGGCACTCTGCCTATAGATCGATGTAACAACAGCCAACAACAGCCCACATGGTGATAACCAAATAGGCTTCATTATGTCTCATTCATAAATAAGTATTGAGTTTTTTACATCTCAAACAGAACAAACTTGTTTTCGCACCTTATCAGTGTTAGCGGTTAGCGGCTCACCATTTCCCATAAGCGGTTTGTACTGATAAGATGGCTGGAAACGGGTTTATTGGTCCAGTGTGAAAGGAGAATAAACAGTAATTTCACATTCTGTATGAGGCTTTGGGGTGGCTATGCTCTCAAACAGTGGAAGAGGATTATTTGAAAAGATATCCATTAAGATATATCCCCTTCTCTGAGTGGCATCCGAGTTGCAGCGGTGTTCTCAACTTTAGGCACCGTGCAGCATACGCTCGTACAAACACGGCGATCCACAAACCTGCACACACACTCAAACACACAGAGACACACACACACACGTACACAAACACACACACATACGCATACATACATGTAGACACATCTAGAGACATACAGGCACGCGGACCGATCCACACACACACAAACACACAGAGACACACACACGTACACAAACACACACACACACGCATACATGTAGACACATCTAGAGACATATAGGCACACGGACCGATCCACACACACACACATACACACACACACACAGAAATGCAGACAGAGTGATAAGTGACTGTTCCTAACCCAACATGCCACTAAATGTGTTCAAAAGAACTGAACAAACAGAGAAAAAAACAGTGAACTAAAATCTGGCCAAGTCTAAATCCCCGACTAGACTACAACTTTTGGCTGTGCTCTACAAAAAAAAGCATGTTAAGTTGAATGTGCTGTCTAACGCGCGCCGCCACAGCTCCACCACCTAAAGTTAGCCCCGAAGAGCGGCGAGGCGTGACGCGCGGCGGAGGGCACAGCTGGTCTGGAACAAGGTCAGGCGCGGGTCCCGTGGCAGTGACATCTCTTATTAAAAGA
Source organism: Bregmaceros cantori (assembly GCA_900302395.1). Taxonomy (NCBI): domain Eukaryota; kingdom Metazoa; phylum Chordata; class Actinopteri; order Gadiformes; family Bregmacerotidae; genus Bregmaceros; species Bregmaceros cantori. The sequence goes on along the minus strand of OMKY01250479.1, from coordinate 14,038 downwards.
CTGCATGTTCTGCACATTATGCAGCCCAGCATTTCAAAGCCCTCAGATGCCAAAAATTTTCTGAAAATGACGGTCAAACGGTTTCAATGAGGCCCAGAGGCCATACAATCTATTTCTGCCGAGGTTTTTTTTTTTTTATTCTTTAATTTTTTTTTTGTTTTTATATGCAGAACAAGTAAGGGCAAATTGGAGATGTTAATTAACCTTGTTCAACATTCTATGAAGGAAATTAGCTGTCATCACCCTCCCCCTATCCTGCACAACTTAGAAACGGGAGGGGACAAAACAGCCTCCTTTGACAAACACGCAAGAGCCGACTTACAGACGATCTACTGATGTAAATTTAGATTGTGTGATAGCAGGAGCAGGTCTAGGGAACGGCATACAGGGGCCATACCCTCCGTCGAACCACCTCCGGCTAATCCTCCTCCTTTATTCGCATGGCAATATTATCGGCAGTTAATGGCGGGGAAATTGAATATCATTTAATTAATTGCTATCAGCGCTCCTCACCCGTAATAACCGAGCATGCTAGATATAGCTGACACCTAAGGCGCCACGTGAAATGAGGACCTGCTGATTGATTGGCCAGATTACAACATTTCTAGACGAGTAGGGGGAAAAGGGCAAGTAGAGGTCTGGTACAGGTTAGTGACACCGGCTATACGCTGCAGAGCATAGAGAGGCCAGCAATGGAGGCTGTACAGCCCAGGATGGTGTAGTCACAGCCAGGCAACGTAGCAAACTATGACTTGTAAGTAGCAAGCAGACTACCGATTAATAAACACACTAGATTGCTGATGACTTTATTTTGTAACTAAGAAAATTGCTTTACTTATGAGTAGTTACTTTTCATTGTATTTCAGCAGCTGTAGAGTAGCATCTTGGAAAAAAAAACTGTATGGGAAAGTTTTTGTCACTTTACGTAAATAATGTACAAAAATACAACAAGAAGGAATTATTTAAAGCTATCAATTGTGTTGTTATTATTATACTAGGTAAATTAGATGAACGCAACACAAAAATGTATGTAAAGTTACTAAAGCGTTCAATTCCCCAAGGACAAACAACAACTAAAAATCGAAAGATAATAGCAGGAGCAATGCCAAACAAAAGTAAGCAATTCAAAACATAGAATATAAGAGATATAAAATGTATGTATGAATGGATAGGAAAAAAAGTAAACAGTGCAGGCATACATTTAAAAGATATATGCTCAATGGAATGGTTGGGAAGAGGTTACATTTAGGTTTCTAGAAAAAAGTCAAATAATTTATCCTGAAACCACCCTGAATTAAATCCATTGGAAACATTTAGAACACATGATAATATCTAGGATGATAAAATAATCATAACGAAAACAGAAAATAATTTAAAGTGTTTTGTTTGTTTTTAATTAATTTAATTCAGAAGATATTATGAAATGAATGAACGGGCTGGAGCAAATAATTTATGAGAAATGTATTCTCGTTTTCCGCCAAAAAGTAATCCAAGCGCAGCCTCTCTCCAACCTCGCTCACTGCCAATGTAACAATGAAACTAACTGGGATACATTCGGGGCAAATCTTCCTCAACCTCCGATGGGTTGAGTGGCTTTACACTGAGTAGCTCAACCCGCGGTGACTCTAGAAAGGCATATTCTCTGCATTAAAACATCTAGAGTGATTTCTCAGCGGAGCGCGGAAAGGAGAGTGTGACACCTCTCGCCAGCAGCTGCCGGAGCGCTGACAGTGTGGGCGGGCTGAAGTACTTCACCGCCGCTTTGCGTACGGCGTGCTTAACACGGCAGCCCTGGCGGCACCCATCACTGTCCTGAGCTGGCACAGACCCTGCTGTGTGCGCGCACGGCTGCACGCACACAGAAACACACGCACAGCGACAGTCTATTGGATTTTTTTTGTTTTTTTTTGGCAAGTTTGGCTTTGTGGAGAAAAAGTTTGAGGTGAAACTAAAGATTAGGAAGTGCAAAGCACAGTGCAATACAAGAAGGAGGAGGAGAAGAAACAGATGAAGAAGACACAAAACACCTGACAATGGCAATATTGACAACGGTTTAGGCTCCTGTTAGGTCTCTATTTATAGAATACAATAATCAACACTATAAACTATTGCCAGAGGATTGGCCATGTCAGTAACCAAGTTACAGTATGATCATAATCAAGAGCAAAGCTCTAATGTTGTATGAAGAGGTTCCAAATACGCCAAACACAGCCTTGCCGTGAGGGGGAGGTGAAAGAACCAGTGGCAGACAACTCAAACAATGTCGTACTCGACCTGCTGAGCCTCTGCAAAAGGATGACCCATGCTGGCGCATTTTGCTACAAGCAGATATAATGAAATACAGTAACTAAGTTATATTGTGTTTATATATACAGTATACACACCGAAACAACTTCCGTTACTATTATAGTTATGTTCTCCCATAACAGTCCTCATTTATGTTCAATAATAAAAAAAAAACATTTTCAAAGTTTTTATTGCACACAATTTCCCTTAAGTGAAGTTTAAAACCCACTAAACTAATATTAGTTGTGCACTAAAACTGGTTCTGTTTGGGTTGGCACTCGGAAGCTGGTAAAAAGGAATAATTAAAAGTTACTAAAGCCATCAATTTAGTTACACTCAAGATAAAGTAGACAGTAATTGCATTACATTACTCAAAGGAGTAATCAGTAGTCAGATTACCTTTTATAAATAACTGTACTGCGGATGAAATTCAGAAATGTTGACAGTGATGTTGTGGTGAAGTTGGTGGTGAAGGAGAGGCTGCAGTCCTATAGAAAACATCAACGCACATATTCAAATACACATATATTTACAATTTTGCAAGCATACCCATTCACACATAAACACCTACACAGAAACCACACACACAGAAACAAACACGCACACGCAGTATTGCATTTCTGTGAAAGTTTGGACTGCGAGAGAAGTTTGAGATGACACTAAAGAGCAGGAATTGCAAGCCACAGTGCAATACGACGACGGGCGACAGGAATTTGCGGCGAGTGGACAGAAACGCCCATCATGGGCCATTACAGGTTATGATGGGAATTTAAATAACGTTAGAGACACACACACACAGCAAAATTAACAGATCGATACACACATCCCCGGAGGCCAAGAGGATTAAAAGTTGACCCGGTCGCTCAGAAGTCGCGCACACACATGCGCGTGCATACCACACACACACACACACACACACACACACACACACAATACAATTCCCAGACACACATGAGCACATGCACATAAATGGTATGAACATAGGCATGCACACTGTGTGATTACACAAGCATGTGTACATACTGCCATGATTATCCTATACTGATCTACGTTTAAAATCTGACCTATGGATATGGATAATGGTGAAAGGGTTAGCTGTGTCAAAATCCTTAGACAGTATATAATATAGACCTATGGTGTGTTCTAATTTGCATGCTTCCAAAGTGGACGCCACTTTGGTGCACAATGTACACTGCACACTACATGAATAGTGTGTGAATTTCCAAAATGAAAGTACAATTCCAAATGGAATGCTCCGCGTCGAACTCAGCGGAAACAGTGACAGAATTCCACATGATCACGCTGCCCGCAGAAATATCTTTTGAGAATTAAAAGAAAAAAATGGTTGCTCTGTGACAGCTTACTATAACATAAATGGGATACAGCTGACAGCTTAAAACATTTAGACAGCATTGCAATTGCCACAACAATGCCATTTTTCTCAGTTGTGATTTTTTTTCCAGTTTTCAAGGGAAAACATTGCAGAAATGAACAATGTCACAGCCATCATACATGAGCTGGAAGTGGCTGTCTTACCGACTGCACCACAGAGCCAACAGACTGTAAGTCACAATCGATTCTGAGTGTGTGTTGTGAGCGTGTAACCTACTAGAGCCATGAATTCCTGGATTGGCCCAGTCCGGAACAATCCACCTGTTATTCCTGCACATATCCAAGGAAATATGACATGGACACCTCTGAGTTCATAATATAGTCCCGGATTAGGATCATATTATAGTGACCTTTCAATCACAGATTAACAGCAGCAGCTGAGATACAAGGCTACTGCAATAGCCATTTGAGAGCAATTTGGCGTTTAGTGTCTTGCCCAAGAACACTGGAGACTGTCGGTGCTGGGATTCGAACAACTAACCTTTTGCTCTTCGACCCTCCGGCTACAGTCACTCTGCAAATCATCACGATTTGCAAGCCATACAGGTTGATGTTGAGTTCTTGGATGATGCTGGTGCTTAGATCTATGTCAGGTGAAAGTGCTCATCGCACATTATTTGAAAAAATACATACACAATAATGGAATTACAGTGATTTATGCTATAAACAATACAGAATATTATTTAAAAAAAACATTATTTATCCAAATGATTAAAAAATAAATAAAAACAAGAAAACAATATATCCAATGAGTGCAACAAAGCTAAAGTGTGGTAAGTGTAAAATTCATTTTATTATTTGATTTGCCTTTTTGTTGTTGTTGCCATGCTGCGGTACATATATTCACACTTTCACGCTAGTCCTCCGGTGTGATTGACGAGCTGCACCAGCACGGGAGACGATGAATGCTTTTTAATAATTTGAGGATCTTTAAATAGAACCAAAAACACTTATTGAATATTGAGAAACATTTCCCATGCGCCACAGGCACCTGACTTCCATGATTGGATCGGTATTTTTTTTTATTCTTTATTTTATCAACATTATTGTGCTAGCAAGCCACTTCTATTTGTGGATGTTGCCGTTTTCCAGGAATTAGGAACATTTACAAATACTCTCAGCTCTCAACTTGTATACTTCTATAAACTGAAGCTCTGCAACTCATAATGCAGCCTGAACAGACCATTTAATGAATTTAAACAATTTGAACACATTCATGTTTTTATTTTATCATTTTGGGGCACTGTTAGTTAATTAATTAATTTATTTATTGCCTTTTTTGGGGTGGGGCAAGCGCCATTTTTCATTCATTGCAGAAAAGCCGGAGAGGGGATGTGAACCAGCACTGCTCGACCTATGGTCTGAGGGGCGCACTCTATAACCATTCTGCCATCGCGCCCCCCCCTCTGTTAGTATATGTTAATATAATGAATAATATATACAATATAAAAAATTATAGATCATAATATACATGTTATACACCGTTATGGGTATTAGGGATCATTTGTTCTGAATATTTGGTGGGTGCTCATATATCACTGAAAATGTCTTGGTGTGCAAAAGCTGTTGTCCACTAGGTGCTGAAGATAAATCATGACAGCCTCTGAGGTAACTCTGGGTTTGCTGTGTGTTCTGCTTACTTGCATATTATTGGTCTCGTTCATGTTTCAGTATGAGGCTCAACAGAACTATTGCACATTTTGCTGTGTGGCCAATTGTTAAACCCGTAATGTGGCTGTGAAAAGACTGCCTTTGTATTTTATGTCGAACCAAAGATCAAGAAGACATATTACCATATTAAGTCACATTGGGGAGATTGACTGTGCCGATGTGTGTTATTCATCTTTTTTAATGGCCACAACAAAAACAGTATATTGTGAAACAAAAGTGTAATTGCTAAACAAAAATACACAGGACCACATATGATTTGATTGATGCACGTATATATTTCCACCAATTTCAATCCGCCTGGACCGGATGAGAATGCAGTGATTGTCTCCCATTTGCTTCAATATATTTAATTCAACGATCCTCGTGTAGATTAGTGCTTGGAGTGAAAAGCAGAGTGTGTTTCAGCAAGTGTTTCAGACTTAGATATCAGCAAACCCATTCACATTAAGTGCTATCTAAGAAGTAACACACATTTACAAATTAACTTTTTCATTTTAATTAATTATTTTACTCTTATTATTATTGCATTTTTTTCCCTCTTCATTGACCTAGTGGAAATGGAGAGCGAGATAGCAGAAAGAAGCTCACAACTGCTGTGTGTGCTGTGAGATTAAGCCACAGGCACAAGTGTGTTCTAACCAACTGTACCACAGAGAAAAAAAGGTTCCATTTTCCACAAATGATACATTGACATCTTTGGCAGTATGTGTTTGTGGTATGTCTTTTCTATCTGTAGAAAGAGTTAATACAAGACAGGGGCAATCAATCACTACAATTGAATAATAAAAATAAAACATACATACCCATCTTTTTCCTTTGATTTTGTAAACAAGATTCATTTAAAAAGGAACCTACAAAAATGTTTAGTTTTACATGCAGGCAAGGAACCTGCTTTTTACACACCGTGCTGTTGTCCAAGAATCCCACCTCATGTTTTAAAAACATGTCTTTGAAAATCACCCACTCGCATGCACACACTGGCACGGCAGGCACGGAAAACTGTTTACCTGTAGCGTGCAGCATCAATATTTTCTGTGTCGTCGTTAATGTTTTATGGAGGCATTTAGGTGTATCTTTCTTGGGTTCTCCTCACGTTTTATTTTCACACCTTTCCAACTCGCCGAGATTAAATTGCGCAGCGTGACGCAATATATGGTTTTGGTTTTAATTTAATTCATCGCGGCGGCGGGTAGGTTCTCTACTTGCAATAAACAAAACATCGGAGGATTTGTGATGGAACACTGCTTTATTAGCTAACTTTATTAACTTTATTGGCTAACTTTCAGGAAACAAACAGATGGTGAGTTTTTTGGACCAACACAACGTACCATATGCTTCATTCAGTCCAGGGTTAGATATGCTTCTTATGGTTCAATGGGTATGAATAGAGGCAGTTTCTAACTATAGCAGCTTTGCTATTCCATATAGATGCCTTTCTGAAATAGGAAACATGTCTTTTGTTGGTCTGTAACACGAGAGCGGAAACACTATTTCTTTGAAGAATTACATCTTCATACTGATATTATTGCGAGCATCTCTTCCATGGACAGCACACACCGAACAGAATCGTTGACATGCCACATGTGGCCAATGCTCATCAGCCTGAATTAGCCAGGATTGGTGCTCCTCCTCCATATAATGATCTCTATTCCTCTTGGATGATGCGACAGTGTTAACCACCACTATAGCACCCCCTCAGTGGTGAACAGCCATGGACTGGTCACAACATCTCAACATTCCTGCACACTATTATAGAAATTAAGTACAAATGTGCTTTCCGCTCATTGTTCACGTCCATCACGAGGGCATTATGTAATAATGTTTTATATCATGTTTCTACGCCATAATTTGGACAATGGTTGTGACGTGTTAAACATTGACATTGGCTGTGTCCGAAATCGCCCCCTAACCCCCATATAGGGCACTATATGGGGCGCACGCCATTTTGTAGTGGTGTCCGAATTCTCCATGTGCCCTAGATAGGGCACTGAAAGTATCCCACAATGCACCACGAAATGTAGTGAGCATCGCGTGTACCCTAGA
>OMKY01250478.1:0-11617 GCA_900302395.1 Bregmaceros cantori | reverse complement strand
CTTGGAGAACAGTTAAGACGTTCATAATAGAGACCTGCGCGGGACTGATTTTCCCGTCCCGCTCCCGCAGTGTTTAGTCCCGCGTCCCGCAAAAAATTGTAATTTTAGTCCCGGAAGTCGGAACTTCCGTTAATACACCACTCTTTAGACCAGCATTTACTTATGGTATATTTTTCCAATAGATGAGCTCTGCTGAGTCTCCTGAGTCATGATCGGGAGAGCAGAGCCGAACACGGAAGAGCAGAACGGAATCTGTTTTTTTTTTTTTTTTGATTGTACACATCCGCAACTTTATTTAAAATGTAAACGAGCAGCGCAACCAGGAATGGTAGGCGTTAGATCGGAATCGGATACAAACGCTATAAGTATCCGATCCAAATAGGTCGAAGAGAAGCCGCATGCCGGCGGAGACTTGCGGAGCTGAAATAGTTATATATATAACTTTTAAAATTTTTAAATTAGTTCCTGCGGGACTCCCGCGGGAGTGCAGGGCTCTAGTCTGCACATCCCAAGAAACACCGAGTCGACCTATTTCCAACATAAACTGATCAGACCGGACTGATCCTACTTCTGACACCATTGTTGTCGTGTGGGCGGAAGTGGAGTGAATCGAGGGTTTGACCCCAATGTTTTGAAATCCCTTCAATACTATAACTTTAATTATTTGAGTTTCTGCCTTCCAATAAAGGGTTTGTTTAAACCCTCCTTTGTCTCCTCTCTGGGTCATTATCCAATTAAATTAATAACCCGTGACACCTTTGTTCAGAAAAATGATGGAGCATTTAGTCATAGTAGTTGTTTAGACACACAAGGTTGGAGGTAAACCCCTAATATTTGACCATACCCTAACCCCTTCCCTAACCACTACCCCAACCCTGACCCATAACTTTTCTGAACAAAGGGATTTTGGAACGTAGGGATCTCGGAACATAGGGCTGCCCCCAAATCGATTTGCCGCGCAAAAATCAAGCCATTTCTTAAGCCGCTTGCTATTACTTTGCTCTGTGATCATCCATTATACGCTCCACGTCACTTGAATCTCAACGTAGATTGGCTAAATTAGTACATCGCTCAATAATCGATCAATTGTTCAGATAAATATTCAATTTCAGTCCAGCCCTGAGGATCTGTCCCTGATCCACAGGGGAGTGCACAGCCAGCCCTTGGCTGATAACAATTTTCCCACCTCACTACTCATCAGCCGCAGGAGTTTGCGGGAATTCATTGTTATACATCTCATATTGTGACATGAGCTGCTGCTAATCTGTCATAACCGCCTGGTATCATTCTTATTTATTCATTAACGTTTTACAGCCACCCACTCATCTCATCAGCATTCCCATGGATTTAATGAATCTCCACTTCAAAATGAAAGAATTGTAGTTACACTACTTACTGCTCCGCCGCAAAGTGTCTGGTTTTCCTCCTCCTCTGTCCCATACTTCCCAAAGTCGTGCATAACATTTTTTTATGTTATTTTTTTCTGCAGCAAAAATCTGTAACACAAATTTGTTTCAACCAGTTATAAAACCAGCTGATCTTAATTAGCACACCACCTCGGTCAGCTCAATCAGCTGGTTTGTGACACCAGATCACAGAATCCAGCTGGAAGCAAAACCTTTTTCATCTTCTGGCTGTTTCTTTTTACTTGTACTTCTGCTTTGCAATCTCTCTCTCTTTGTTTAGGTCATGCATCCGATGTTGGCATAATGCATCCTATGAGGCCATCCATGTCAATCAGAGCAGCGAGCTGCTTGCTTTCATGCCAATTTAAATATATAGTATGCCGTTTATCACAGTATTCCAGATGATGCTACTATTATTATTGTGTTCCAATTCGTTATTTTTACAAAGATGACATGAGATTACGGGAATTCTATCATCTCTGATTAATGTGTCTTTTTAATATATTTTCATCAACACAAAGCATTTACTCCATTGTGGTGTACATATAATAAAATCCACAAATTAATTATGCTGTTTAGGACTTCACCGTTTATTGTTTCTGAGATGGGAGACCATGCACTTAACTCATTTTAAACTCATGACCGCAATGCCGTGAGTCATACAACGTTAGATTAAGCTTGGATTGATCACACTATTTTGTTCGGGATACGGTTAGGGCTCGCTAACCATATCTAAAGTAAGCGGATCGTTTTTTTGGTTGCAAACGATACGGCAAAATTAATTTCGGAATGCAGAGGCCTCGAAATGCAGGCGCGTAACCTTCTCCTCTGTCTCTCTCCTTCCTCGTACCTGCCTCGTCATCTTACTCGCTCCTCGGAGGTGTCCGATGGACATCGTTAAAGAACGTTCATTGCGATTCTGCTCAGGAAGGATTGACTGAGGGGCAACTTGACTCCAAACTGCGGTAGCTGTTGTTGTTGGCCGACACAACAGCTCATATCGGGTTGTCAGCAGCACACAGGGTTTCTCGTCAGTAGCTGCGCCGCAGCAGGTCTCATTAACATTGACAGCAGCTCGCACCGCGCCCCTTGTATTATTTAACGCCTCGTATCCTCGGCTAGGACCTCTGCGCGTGAATTTGAATGTGTGTCAACAGCTGACTAACCTTGACACCCGCGCACACACAAGACGTGCACGTGCGTTCAAGCGCCCGCCTCCTATATGTGGCTCGCTCCTTCCCGTTCTGTGAATTGCTTTGCTTTGAAGTCTACCCACTTATTATCTCAATCATTTTACTCACCACGCCAGGTACAGACTCTACTGTTCAAGTAATGAACACACGGAGGTGACGTCGAATCACCCACAGCATTGTGGGTTGCTGTGGCGTGGGTTTGAAGTGCCCGAAGTCATGATATGATATGATCTTTATTCGTCAGCGTAGGTTGAAATTTGTTTTGCAACCCAGCAGCCGTTGTGACATATCAACTCAACGCGCCAAAATTGCAGACAAAGGTGCCCCTAGGCGCTTCATTTAAGAAATATATCAGCTATTTACCTAACTACCTTTCAACCTAGTTGGGAATGGTTACAGAACTCCTTTAACGGAGGACAGGAAATAAGAGAGAAGAGAGAAGAAAGAGGAGATTGAGATTTTCAATCAATCGTGATCTCGGCCTAGATTAAAAAATATTTTTGGGGGTGGGGGGTGCAAGCGCCGTTTTTCATTCTTTATTGAGAGAGAGATAGCGACAGGATTAATCGGAAACCGGGATGAACAGTTGGGGGGAGACATTGACAGAAATGCCGAACAGGGGATTCGAACCTGCGGCGCTGCTCGACCTGTGGTCGTGGGACGCGCTCTCTAACCGCTCGGCCACCGTGCGCCCCCATGCCTACATTTTTTGATTAGTTGGTTAGTGTTAATTTGTTTTGATTGGTTAACAGAACTCCTTTAACAGAGGACTGGAGAAAAGAGGAGATTGAGAGTTTCAATCAATCGTTTAGAAAACATAGCAATACTATAACATGCATCAGACAAAAACATACATCAACACTGTCTTGACAAATTAAAAACAGACATGGACATTCATTGAGACATCAAGACAGTGACGTTTTCATCACAGACCTTATCTTTTGTTTAGCTCCTTGCTTAACAACATGGTCGAAGGTTTTGTTTTAGTCTAACCTTCTTAAAAAGGTGGTACTTGATATTGTCTACCCGACGGCAGAAGCCTGTATTCTCTATGTAGTGAATGTATATTTTTCACCAGCCTCAACATGCTGTTATCATACATCTCATCATCATAGTAATTTCCTCACAACCTCACACGCTCCACGGCCAAACAATCAAAGCTTGACCCAACCTACATTAATCATCATTCAAAATATGTCAATGTGACAGATGGTTTAATGATTACATATAAAAATATATTATTATTAAATCATTTTTTAAATGTTTTTTCCAGCCCATTCAGGCTGTTTTTCCAAGCTTTATTTATTAGGGTCAGTGGAGTAGACATGCGGGGAATACGTCAGTGGTGGGATTCGAACCACCGACTCACCGCGCCACTAAGGCATATGCGTGCTTTCCAGTGCACTGCCTAACCGACTGAGCTACTGGGCATCCCTTAAATGCATCTTTAACAAAATTAGCCGATATTCGAATGGGTTACCACCACAGTTGGGTATCATTACTTTTGACTGTAATCCTGTTAAGTTAATTTGTTATTGACATTAAAAAGTAGTCTCTTCAACCCAGTTTCCGACAAATCCTATCCAATAAAGATGGAAAAACGGTGCTGACGCTGGGAAAAATAACTAAAAACAAAAAACAAAAGGTGGTCTACACGGTCAGAAACGATTTTAGAAAATATAGCCATAGTAACGACTACCGAGTAACAAATCTGAACTAGAACAGGATCACCTGTCAAGGGGAACGCGTTAGATTACAAAGTTGCTCAATAAGTAGTCCGTTAGCGTAGTCCATTATTTTAGGTTAATATCAGGCTAATGATTCAAAAAAACGTAATCTGTTGACTGTCACAAATAGTCTACTAATGCAGATGGCATTAGTATTTTGAATACAGTGTCATCTTAGCCTCTCCAACATGCTCTTGTCCCAATTACCGTGCGTCGGGCACATGGAGTGCAACACGGCCCCTGACTAAGCACAAATCCCCCCAGGGCATTATAGGAGGTCACCAGACGCCGGCGCCGGCACGGGAATCCGCCATTTCCACTGTCCGTCTCGCATTAGCCTTGTCAGCGGGGCGGCGTGCAACAGCTCACAGCGGGGCGCGGCAGTGTCATTGTGCGCCGCTGTGTGTCTGTGGGTAGAGGTGGGCTATGTGGCCAATACACATGTGAGCGAGGCACACAAGCGCATGCTGCTTTGGGGGGCATTTTCTTTATGCATGGAAAATATGTGCTTGCGAGCTCAGATAAAGCCTGAAAAGTGATTGTTTGCCGTGCGGTGATTGTTGGCGTCCGAGGGGGGATGTGTACAGCGGTCACGGCTCAGTCTGGGATTCATTTTTTTTTTTTTTTTCTATGTTGCTGACGGTGCTGCTGCAGTCTTCATTTGGGGGAGGCAGTGTGGGCTTAACTCATTCAGTGCCAGCCTTTCTCAAATTCGGCACGTCCCATTGCAAGGGCTTTTTTTCAACATGTGAGTGTTTTTTCAAGACTCGTAGAAAATTAAGCTCTGTGTTCTTGTCAACAAAACACGTGGCAAAGAAAACATCAGAACTTTGTTCATCATCAGAAGAAGAAGAAAAAAAATGCTCGTTTCCTGTTTCCATTCTTTAGTTATAGCCTCCAGAACAGGGGTGGGTATCAATAAAAACTAAGCTGTTTTCTCACGAAATCCTGAGCAGATGCGGGTGCAGTTGTAAGACTCGGCTATTAATTCAAATAGTAATGCTACAGAATTTTGGGATAATTTTACGCTAATGTTTAACCACAGGAATTGTTTAAGTTTCAACTTCAAGTACAACTGAGTCACAAAGTGTGATTGTGTAGTATAAGAAAAAGCAAGACAACAATTGCGGTTAATCAGAAGGTTTATATAAATTATATGTTTAGTTTGAATGAGAATTCCAATACACAAATACACTCAAAAATCACGGAATGTATATTAATATTATTAGTTTGTTTTGAGTCCCGGTGGGTGATTGGGTGTGTAGCCGTCACAGCTACACTTTAGAAGAAATAAAATAGAACATACATTAACTGAAAGTTTTACTTATCAGTGAGCACAGCATCCCGTGGCACGCTCTAAACTAAAGGCGCCATTTCATCCGACTACTAAACGTCAATGTCTCTTTATAAAGTCCAAAATAAAATAACTCCGCGGGGAGAAAGTAAATAAGGAACGCTCTCACCGGCGTGGAGTGGAAGGAGGAAGAGTTGAATCGACCGGCGCAAAAGATTAGATGGAGGCGAGGCGATTGGCTGACCAGTAGTCCTGCTATCGGAACGCCGTTGTCGACACGAAGTTGGTTCCACACTCGCACAATCCTATATCCAACGGTTTAATCCCCGGGTCCCACGTAGACTTCCCAGGCTTATCGTTAGAGTCTCTAGGTCCCACGTAGACTCCCCAAAGTCTTTATATTAAAATCCGACCACCGTGCATGTCCTTATTTTAACTACCGCCGGCGTGCCGATGCTGCTAGCCTCCGCGTCGTCTCACTCCGCCGGTCACTCCCCACCCCCACCCTCCAGGTGTGTGTCTCTCATTAATTAAGTAGCCTCTGAGTGATTAGGCTTCTGCCCCTACATATAGCGTAATACATGAAAATCAAAAATCTATACAAAGTTCAAAATGAAAGATAGAAATTAGAATATTTATATTATGTAGTGCTACACAGCGGCGAGGTGGCAGTACATGCCGCCACTATAGGCTCCGTTTATATAGCCCACAGGTGTCCTCTGGCGGTCAGATAGCGGTACTGCACCCAATCTATTTTTTTTTTTTGTGTGCAATAAAACCCAAAAATGCAGAAACACGTCTCTGGCATTATTGAAATATGATCTTCCCTGAGTTGATACATGCCTATCTTGCTCCTTGGTGTGCACGCGGCGCGCAGAAGTACTCTGTTAGCATAGCTTAGCTTAGACCTCACAGCCTCAAACAGAGGTGAAGATAGACACAACTAAAAAAAAATCAATTTTCCTTTTTGTCTGAATCAATCTTCAGATTGGAAAAAATGTGAAAGTGATTCATTCCTTCCATCTTCACCCCTGCTATCGTCCATAGGGCTAAGCTATGCTAACCAAGTACTGCTGTGCGCAGGGTGATTGCATGCATGGAGGCCACTTAGTGATGCAACTTTAGTGATGTGTTTGTCAGGCCCAGTAACAGCCATGCTATTGAACCATCAGCGTAGGACTAGTCCCTAATGTCACGTGTAAAGGAGAGCTTCGGCAGCACGGTGGCGCAGTGGTTAGCATTGCTGCTTCACAGCTAGAAGGTCCGGTTAGGTCCTTTCGGTGTGGAGTTTACATGTTCTCCGCGTGCCTGCGTGGGTTTCCCCCACCACCAAAAACATGTTCTGGTGGTGGTCCTGCTCCAGTCAGTGCCCCTGGCCAAGGCACTGGCTCACAATCTGGAGTTGGCCCCTGGGCGCTGCACCTGCCCACCACTCCTCAGGGAGGAAGAATTTCACTGTACCTGTATGTGTGACGAAATAAAGTACCTTTACCTTTTTCGGCATCGTGAGCCAATTTGTCCGATTTGTCCATTCTCACTGTCAGTCTTTCCTCCGAAGCCGCCATCCGCTCTAATACAATTGTTAAATTGATATTAGTAAAGTGCTTGATCAGTGGATTTGTTGGTAATTCGACAAAGTATCTATAGTCATTCATTTAAATAGACATTAATATAACACAATTTAAACATGATATATTCATGTAAACTGCCTTTCATCAAGTTGGATGAAGTTACTCAGTGCAAGCTATTGCACTGAGCTATGCATGCATACTTTTACATTTATTTAGTAGAATCTTTCTCATGTAAGAATAGTTTTACTTTAGTAAATGTTTTTGGCTACTCTGCCCATGTCATGATGACATATCCGTCTTATGCAATGTATATGTATTTGCTTAAATAAACCAATTTGCAGGTAAATTTTCACCTGGAATATAATATTTGTAGGCGTAGTAGATGTGGTCCATTGGTACGTCAGTCTGGAGGGAACTCCATTCCGATAAAGTCCGAACCCGAAAAGTTAGGGTTTTGGAGGGACCCTAACAAAATAAGCGGATCGTGTTTTTATTTTGGATTTGCACTTTACATCAAGGCAAATGATGTGCCAAAATGAATTCTGTAAAGCAGAGGCTTTGAAATGCAGGCGTGTAACCCATCAGTCTGGCGTCTGATGAGACCGAGCAAACTCACTTTAAATCACAGCAGTAGCTGTCTTTAAGCTTTATTTGAGTGTCTATATTTATTATTATTACTACACCATTTTATTTCTGCATAAGTGTATCACTCTGTTCTTTTGCTTTTTGAGCCAAGGAAGAAATTTCCCCGGGGAACGTATCCATCTCTCTGTCTGTGGTGATACCGAAAGTAGCACTGCTGTGAATAACAGATAATGTGTCATTCACGGATACCGTTACACACACCACATCACAATTCATGCATGGTACTGTATATGGAAGTGACGGTTACACGTCTGCATTCTGAAATTAATTTTGGCGTATCATTTGCCGTGATGTAAAGTGCAAATCCAAAAAACAATCCGCTTATTTTGTTATGGTCCTTCCAAAATCCTAACCCTAAAGCAGGGCTTTGAACTGATATTCTTTTCCAATCGGTTCTGAACAGAAACAGAATTCTAACGTTTCCAGTTATGAGTTCCAACAATAAATTGGCGTTTTCCGAACCGGTTAGAACAAAAAAATATTGTTCCCGGAACGGTTAATTCCGTTCTGGCCCCCCGTGACGCTTCATACACATCATTCACTTCTGCATCGTAGATTTTATAAATACTCAAAGTGAGTACCCGAAGTGCACTCCTTTGAGGAACGAAATAAAACCGGTATAAACCGGTTACCATTATTTTTAAATAAGTGTTCCTGTTCCAGAACATAAATAATAATAACGTTTCCGGTTTCGTTTCTGTTCCCTGGAAAATACTAAAAGTTCCTGGTTTTCGGTTTCGTTCCTTGAACCGGTTCAAAGCCCTGTCCTAAAGTAACCCCAACCCTAAACTAACCCTAACAAAATGGATCATTTTCGGGATTCAAACTTTATCGGAATGGAGTTATTTCGGAACGGTGAGCGCCCACCGGAAGTGACAGCTCCACTCCTGCATCGAATGTGTGTTTTTCCCCTCAGCAACTGTTTGAAATTGTTTCACATTTACCAGCCTGTCGACCCCCTGCGGTGCATTGGAAGGGTCAGGGTAAAAATACCTTGTTGTGAATTTACCAACACGGAGAGTGAACAAAGGCCAACACATTTCTGTTCAGCTTTCAAAACACACTGAAAGGTGCAATCAATGCATTGTTTTTTGAATTACAGGGTGAAAGAGAAGCGGTGGTTCTCTCAAGTGTCAATAAAAATGCCGACACCATAGCGCCCCTGGAAACAGGTCTCTTGTTGACGAGATCCTGAGACCAGTATTGCCACAGCTGCTTGTTCATCGGCTGAATCCGAAATCGCTCCCTTTCCCTAAATAGTGCACTATATGGGCAGCACGCCATTTTGTAGGGGTGTCCGAATTCTTCAAGTCCTCTACATAGTGCACTCGAAGTATCACATAATGCACTGCAAAAAGTAGTGAGCATCGATGTACCCCTAGACCAAGTAATATAACCCATAATGCATTGCGAGACGCATTAAAAATGACATACACTACAATAACCGACTGACCATGGCAAAAGTATGTACTATTGACTTATTTTTTATTATTTGTGAGGATTGTTGTTCATAATTATATACTTTATAATTGTATATATATTATTTAAAAATTGACAGCGCCGACTTTAGTGTCCGAAATCTCGGCCGTTGAGAGGCCGTTGCTGTTGAGTGCACTATATAGGGAGTAGGGTATAGAATTCGGACACAGCCATTGTTCATGCATTATGTATTTGAACTGTGATAATCTATGTTGTTGAAAGTTGTTTATCATACGCTAAAGCCCAATTCGCACAGCCATTGAATTACGTGGGGACCTCTGGTAATTCACAATTACCCCCTGATCTTTGTGTTATTTTGTCGTGCATTCTGACAGGATTAGTAAAAGCTTGTCTTTTGCTCAATGTAAAAGACATTATGACACATGTGCCGTATTTTTACTTCCCCACACGTATACAAACAAACACGGAGACGTGTGTGGGTATTAACAAAGTTAAACAAATTCTGAATTTGAATTGTGCTGTTTTGACGAATCACAGTACATAACTCGCAGTGGAATTATTACTTTGCAAATCACTGGCATCGCGCATTCGCACGTCAAATGAAACTCAGACGTCCTCTGCAATTATTCCAAATTACCAGGGGTCCATAGGTAATAAAAGTCCAGTGCGAATTGGGCTTAAGTCTGTGTTTCAGTTTTACACTACTCAACATCATTGAACCTGTGGATAGCGTCACTGGTATTCAGAGTCTGTGGTGTCTGAGACGTGTCGTCTGTCTGCAAATGATGAAGCAGTGTCTAGGGCAGACCACTAAGTTAGATTACTGACTACTTTATTCACAAATTATCAAGTTTGAATAGAGTCACTTTTAGATGATGACGCCTGCATTCCGAAGCCACCGCATTCCGAAATGAATTTCAGCGTATAATTTTCTGTGATGTAAAGTGAAAAAAAAAAAAGAATCCGCTTGCCAATCAGGACAATGGAGGTGTGACTCTACTAGTCACATTTCCATAACAGTGCCTCCAAAACCCTGAACCCTTACCCTAACCCTAACAATATAAGCAGATCGTTTTTGGAATTTGAACTTTATCGGAATGGAGTTCTTTCGGAACGGTGAGAGTGCCCCCCCACCCCATTTTAGCTGATTCTCACAATATTTACTAGCTGCCGAGTGCTTTTTGAAGTTAATTTCACGTTAAAACACAGTAAGTAACTTTAATCTGATTACTGCTTTGGAAAAAGGCATGCGTTGGATTGCAAGTTACTGGAAAAGACGCTGAGATCAAACTAACCTAACCCTTAACTTAGCTACTGACATAATTTCCAGTGACAAGTGAACAGTTGTGGTGAGATTTGAATTGAGTTGCATTTTTTTTAGCATGCATATTTACAGAGGACAATCCTGGCTTGAATAGGAAAAGTAAAACCATCGTATTCCACCGTCTCTGCTTGTAGAGAATGCAGAATGTGCACCAACAAGGGTCATCTGCCTTCAGAGGTCTCAGTCCAGTGTTGTTCTGTTTTGCGTCGGTAGGTCGAGTTCTGGCACGGACATGTCATAAAAACAATCCTTCAAGGCACAGTGCAAAGTGGAAGGAGGAGAGGAAAACAGAGAAGGCGATGGGAAGATGACATCCAACAGTGGAGAAGTTGCAGGCTGAGAGTCACCACGTGAGTGGTCGAGGACAGAGAGAGATGGTTGCAAAGTCTTCAGAGGCGTCCCAGCGGTCAGCCAGACTACGGGAGTGATGATGATGATGATGATGAGGTTGAGTTCTGACCAATTGTAGATGTTGGGTTGTCTGCCTCTGCTTCCCTCACCTTTCACTAATCCCTCAAGGCAAGTTAAGGCAGGGCTTCGAACCGGTTCAAGGAACGAAAACGAAAACCGGAAACGAACGGAAATTCATGGAATTTTACGAGGAGCGGAAACGGAAACAAAAAAAGATGTATTCAAATGTTCCGGAACAGAAACGGAACAATATGAAATCCACAAAACCGGTTAAAAACGTTTTTTTCTGTTCTCTATATATTTGAACATTTCCTATGTCTGGGAGACTATTTCTGGTTGTGCATCCATTCAATTTCCACTGTCAGTCATCAAGCCCCATGCATCTGGGGCTCCATCTTGTGGACAGACGAGGAAGCAAATGTTACAGTAAATACAGTTACACTGAAGTTTGAAAGTCCACCAAACATATTTTGTATTAACTATATCTAAAATTAACATTGCCCAATATAAGGAACTTTAAGAACGAACGAAATTTTTGTGTTCCGAACCGGTTCAGGACCCATATCTTGGTGGTGGAACAGTTCCGAGAATGAAAACGTTAAACAG
>OMKY01250471.1:0-11348 GCA_900302395.1 Bregmaceros cantori | reverse complement strand
CAAGGGGTCGGTCGCGACCGTGTCGTGCCGACGCGCTACATTAGCCCGGCCATACATTAGCCATACATTAGCCTGGGCGGCAGAGCTAATGAAACAGGCTTGTAGGTCGTTCATCATCCTGCTAACTGGCCGCGCCCCCGGCCCCCGTATCGGACTCCATAACGGGCTCTTCATTAGCCTTTTATCGGGGCCTTCAGGAGGTGCAAGACGCGCTCCAGGAGTCGTGTTAGCGTTTAGCACGAAGCTAGTTGACATGTGCACCCCTAATGGCTAGTCCGGACATGTCTCTGTGTTATATGTACCCGAAGTAGGGTTTGGTAGAGTTTTGATATGGTCATTTTTTTAATTATTCATGATTATTCGACTACAAAATATACTCAACTATACATATTTCACCTTGATTAATGGTTCTCTGCCCCCCCTCTCTCTCTCTCTCTCTCTCTCTCTCTTTCTCTCTTTTACTCTCTCTCTCTCCCCTCTCTTTCTCTATTTCTGTCTATATCTCTCCCTCTTTCTCTCTTTCTCCATTTCTGTCTCTGTCTTTCTCACTCCTTGTCTCTCCCTCTCTCTCTCCCTCGTTCCCTCTCCCTCTCTTTCGCTTCCTGTCTCTCTCTCTCCCTTTATCTCACTCTAACTCCTCGTCTCTTTCTCACTCTCTCTCTCGCCCCCTCCCTCTCTCCCACTCTTGCTCTCTCCCTCTCTCCACCTCCCTCTCTCCCTTTCTCTCTCTCTCTCTCCCTTTCTCTCTCTCCCACTCTTGCACTCTCTCTCTCCCCCTCTCTCTCTGTCTCTCGCTGTCTCTCTATCATGTTGCATCTTATTTATCCGGGGTAAAAGCGGCAATGAATGTTGCGTTGTGTTTAATACTTCTTCCAAACACGACCTCATTAATACGCACGCGGGGGCTGGAAGCGTGTTTGAAACTCAATCAGCGGCGTCCGTTCAGAACATCCATCGTGTTCGATGCAAACGTGCAGGCGTCAGGAGTTTACAGAATCAAATTATAGTCGCGCTGAGACAATCATTGATCACTGTTCACTCTGCCACCGCGTGCGTGCGAGCGCACATTTGAACCGTGCGTGTCCGCGGCCGTGCATACATGTTCTTTCACGCCCATCGCCACCAGTGTGCATGGGACCACGAGTGCGTCTGTGCACAGGGGCTGTGCAAGGTGTGCACGTTGCTCGGAGGTCACGCGGGGGAATAATGTGCGTGCTGCGCTGTTTTGCGCGCACGCTCCCGCCCGGTTGTAGACAGGACTCATCCATCTCCCATCCTCCACCGGATCCCATCTTAGCCCATCAATTAGAGTCAGCATCCATAATGTTACCTCTCTCTGTCTCTCCCTCTCTCTCTGTCTCTCTCTGCCTCCCTCAATCTCTCTCTCTGTCATTCTCTCTCTCTGTCTCTCTTCATCCCTCAACCTCTCTTTCTCTCTCTCACTGTCTCTCTTAGTCTCTCTCTCCCTCTCCCTCTGTGTATCTCTGTCTCTCTCTCCCTCCCTTCCCTCTCTCTCTGTCTCTGTCTATCTTTGTCTCTCTCTGTCTCTCAAACTAATCAAATCAAATATGGCTTTATTTGCATGGTAATGAGCATCAAACATTGCCAAACAAGCATATAACAAACATATAATATACAGCAAAAAGGCAAAAGACTTCTACCTTTTCTATAATCCGTACTGTAATAGTAATATGTCTTCATATCAACGAAAAAGAAGGTTAATCTCTCTCCTGTCCACTGGTTGCTGTGCTTGCTATTAAGCCACATTCACTTTTCTCTCTTATGATATATTGCTGTGCTGCCTCATCAGTGATATTCTCAAATTATTTGTATTTCTGTGAGATTTGCGAGAGGCATGATTCTCTAATGTCTTTAAATGCATCTCATTGCTATAGGAAGTGTAGCTCTGTCTCCACCTTTCCTCAGGAACACATTTTTCTTTTCTGTCCTCTTTAGGGTGCCATTTTTGTCTGTGCCAACCTGTTTCTATTGCTAGTGTGTGGTCACTTAACCTATATCTAGTTATGCTCTTTCTCAGTTTTGGATCTTTGATTCTAGGATTGTAGATATTCTGCTACTTTGTGCTCTCTGGTTAGTTTCAAATAGCATCCTAATTTGCTTTGTGTTTTGCCAGTAGGTGACATAGTTATCTCTCTGTTTGCTGGTAATTTCTTTAGTACATAATGTTTTGGGGGGAGACGCCCCACCCCCCTCTCTCTCTTACTCTAAGGATCCTCCCCATAGGCCAGTGAAATAATGAGAATAGTTATTCTCATAAGAACCACCCTGCCTAAGAACACCTCTCTCTCTCTCTCTCTCTCTCTCTCTCTCTCACACACACACGCTCTCTCTCTCTCTCTCTCTGTCTCTCTCTCTCTCTCTCTCTTCCTCTAGTTGTTATGCATTACCAATACTATATTTTCTAATAAGATTACTGTTATCTGTGCGTTTAGCAAGGCACGTCACTTGAGAAACACAGGGTCTGCATGGAGCAACACCACTCTTGCTGTCCCCCGTGGGGGCTCTTTAGCGACGCTGGTCTCTCAATCCCTCTCAGGCTTTAGTTGAGATGCTTGTCGCATTTGCTGGGTACCCCGGAGGGAAATCTTATATAAAACACATACTAACCGGGGCGTGCACAGAGATTCAGTCTAATGATGACAAGTTGATAGCCTACAGATAACATCGCCCACTAAATCTTCCTCTGCCGCCATCAGATAAGGCACTACACGGCATTAGCGCGTCACTCAGACGGCCGCGCAGTGCTCGACACGCCGGCCCCCGCGGCTAACCAGCTCCCGCCCTCACGCCGTCCAAGCAAAGTCAATACACCCGACAGCTGCTTGCACTTCCAACATCTTAAGCTTCTGTGCCCTGCGCACTAAGACCTCTAGACTGAGGAACTGTTTCTTCCCATGTGCAGTGATGCTACTGACTGCAGGGGGTAGCCCTGTTTGATACTGTATGTTGACATATTACTTGTGCTAATTCTATGGCAATGCCGCTTTTTAACTTATATGCTGCTTTTCTTTCTTTTGTGTTGACCTTGTTCATTACCTGTTGATCTTGAAAGAGTTGTTTCATCCCCAACAAAATCCCATGGGTGTGTACTGCTGTCATGTATATGCAATATGACAAACTGGATCTTCCTAGCCTGGCAAGCCAGAACCAACAAATCATCCACACATTGCATGCATTCCTAGATGGTCTGGTGGATCTGGACCACCCAGGGCAGACAAATTAAATAGTCGCCCAAATTCGGAAGGTCCAATCAGTGCCCCATGCGGCCTCGTTCCAATCATGACGACCTCCTACATGGAACTTATCACTCCTACTTTGCTGAGATTTGATTGATTTGAAATTAATTTGATTGACTCTTTTTTTGACACTTTTTCGAGCCTCCTTAATCCAGATTAAATGATCGCCATGTACAAGGCGTGGACAATTTGTTGGCTCGTATCTTCACAGATTCTCAGAGCCAGAGACCTACAACTGGATCTCTTCTTGTTCCTGATCACTGCTATCAAATATAGGGTGGATTGCCCTAGAGTGGGCCACTGACATAGACTGTAAAAAATGGGGGCGTCACGGTACGGTCAGCGGTTGATGCTTTCTTCCTCATTGGTGTTTGCCTCAGGTAGGTGTGTCTGAACTCAGAAAACAGACCATATGGATTTCCCTTACAAAATAGCAATTTTAGCAGCCTGTTTTAACCTTTTTACAGCCTGGAAGGAATTGATGTTTTAATTTATATTGTGAGGTATGCCCTGTGTTAATTGTATGAGGGAGGTCATAATTTTACAAACGTGCCACAACGAATAACTAAAATAAAATAAAACGAATAACGCCAAAGCGTTATTCGTTTTTTGAATTTGGCGGGTTTTGTGGGAGTGGGGGGCGTGTGGCAGCGGGCTTGAGTGCTATGTTGTTAGCTAGATGCTATTGTTAGCACACTAGCACAATGGTGAGTGGTACACCGGAAAGTCATGCTCTACTACTACTAAGTCTCAGTCGGCCACCACCAGCTAACCGGCTGTGGTGAGGCCTAAAGCAGCACTCTTGGCTTTAGCTGTGTGCCATAGGCCGGTTAGCATTCTTGCCAAGCAGGCTAACCGACCTACAGCGCGGTCTTGTCTGGGAGCCTTTCCTGCGTCTCGTGACGTCTTGATCGGCCAAAACCCGTTTAGCATTATAGCCCGATTAGCTAGCCTGGTGAGCCAGAACCAAGCTACTGGTTAGCATGGAGTTATTCAGACTGGAGCGGGAGTTATTCAGACTTTTCAGAGCGATACCTTGACATCATTAGGCATTGTTCTCTACACATGCACTTCTAAAATAGGGTAAAATATGTACACGTGTACACAAATCACAGTACCTGTATTATTATTTTATTAAATGTTTACTGTAGCACTGACTTATGTATAAGACACGCCCTTCGCTCCATATTTGGAAACAGGGTGTCCCTGAACCTCCCTGGACCGACCCGACATATGAGTTACTTTCTCAACATGGCAGAGCCCCTAACCCGCATGCCGGAGGAATGAAACCAAGTCCGTTCAGGGCAATGGGATGACATACGCATGCTGCGTCTACTTATACAGTCTATGGCCCTGGTTCCTAACTAATGGATGTCAGTGAAACTATGGTAAAAGCAAACTATGGTAATATGTCATCAACATTAAGTTCAACACTACATTTCACTGTACCATCTTTTGCAACTGACTGTGTCATGTGTGCAGGGAAAATGATGGGTGTGTGGCTTCAATATTGGATTGTCCTAATGTGGGCCACTGCCTAATGTGGGATACTGAACCTCAAGCGACTCTGGCTCCTCCCTAAACTAATGAATGTCAGTGAAACTATGGTAAAAGCAAACTATGGTAATATGTCTAACACTAAGTTCAGCTGTTCACTACATTTCACTGTCCCACATTAAAAAGCTGGAAAAAAGGGCCGACATTAGGGCAATCCACCCTATATCCCACATCAATGTAGTCTGGGCAGGCAGGTTAATAACGTGTTGCCTAAAACAAGAATAATAAGACAATAGGTTGGACATCAAAACAAATGCATTTATTTAATTCCACAAAGAAAACATAAAGCGCTTGGACAATCCAAGTCGTGGATGCATTGTATTTCATTTGGCAGCTGTGTCGCCTCCCATCACAAGCTGCCGAAATCGGTCGGTTGGGCCCACTAAACGTGCACCTGTACCTTGCTCGTGTGCAGCCAATTCCATTCGAGCCCTGCGCACAAATTCATCTGATAATAATAATAAACCAAATGAATTATTTGTCAAACAACCGAAAACAATTAATACATCCAATAAACATAATCATTTGTCCAAAAAATTAATAGATCAATCTTAATTTAAAATTCAATCTTAATAATAATTTAACATACAGAATTTATATATTCAACAAAAGCTTCAAGATTCATTTTAATTTGCTATATTGAATATGCATGACAGCAGTACACACACATGGAATTTTAGTTGGACATGAAAAAACTCTCAGATCAACAGTCTGAGAGTGAAAAAGGTCAACACAAAAGAAAGAAAAACAACACATAAGTTATAAAGTGGCATTCGCATAGAATCATCACATGTAACATGTCAACATATCAAGCAGGGCTACCCCTTGCATTCAGTAGCATCACTGTGCGGGGGGATAAACTATTTCTCAGTCTATAGGTCTTAGTACGCAGGGCTCTGTAATGCCTTCCCGAGGGAAGGAGGGAGAAAAAGGTGGTGGGAGAGGTCTGCTACGGTTCCTCACCCTGTCCTGGAAAAGGTCCTACAAGGAGGATAGGGGGGAGCCCCTGATTTTCTCCGCTTATTCTGACCACCCTCTGCAGTCATAATCTGTCGAATGTTGTGGCAAACCCGAATCAGACTGTGATTGAGAAGCAGAGGACACTGTATAATGGCCTTGTAGAAGGTTATCAGGAGCCCCCTCAGCAGGCAAAATTTCTTAAGATAATGAGGGCGATGAAGATCCAGCGTGGAGGTAATTTACTGCTGTAATGACAGAAACTGAGCAGGCACCACACAGCCATCGGCAGGACATTAATTGAGAATTTAATATTCATTATCAACATATCAACGAATCGTCCACGCATCGCACATGATTAGAACGATCATTGGTTCTGGTAAAACCGGGTAAAGCATGTAAAAGTATCAATGACTCCGCGCCGCCCATCATTTCAATTCAAATAATTTGATTGGTCCGCCCGTATAAGGGCGACATCTGCCTGATTTGACCAGACCCTACCGTACCATCTAGCAGCTTGTGATGCGTGGACGATTTGCTGGTCCTGGCTCGCCAAGCTAGGGAGGAGTTGCGCCTCATTTCGGGAGGAACGATGCTGCTCCCCCTGCATATGCTCTGGGTGGAGCTGGAGACACGCGGCATTGTTAACATTGAACACGACACTGGAAGCTACTTCCTCGTCCACACTGTTGGTGTGGGTTTTGTCTGCTTTTGAGGCATGTTTTCTGTGTGAGCGTGTCCACGCGTGCAGGTACACTTGACCATGGTTGGCC
Source organism: Bregmaceros cantori (assembly GCA_900302395.1). NCBI lineage: Eukaryota > Metazoa > Chordata > Actinopteri > Gadiformes > Bregmacerotidae > Bregmaceros > Bregmaceros cantori. The sequence continues at coordinate 4,804 of OMKY01250471.1, read as the reverse complement.
GGTTGCCTTGGCGCACGTATGCGCCTGCACGGGCGTACCCAGCAGAGGGGCATGTCCGCACACACACACACACACACAGGCCGTCACATGCCTGTTTGCACTTTAGAATATTTATATCTTTTTATTGTTGGTATTGATGCTTTTATTGTTTTATTTATTGTATTTATTTTATTAGTAGTATTTAGACGCTGTTTTATGGAACTGCTGCTTTTAAAATGTTGTGTCTTGCTTGACACAATGACAATAAATGGATTCCGATTCTGTATGTACATGCGTGCACGCGCACACACACACATACACACACACACAAAGCAGCGGTGTGTGTGTTCTTGTCAACGCAGACTGCCTCACTGTGTGTGTGTATGTACGAGCGGCAGGATTTGCAAGGTCTGTGACGGTGGTGCCTCCTTAGTCCTTATATATTTATTTTATATTCTCGATGCGGGCAATTTCTACCACCTATCTACTTTTTTCGTCCATGTTTAAATTGAGCTGCGTATCAACAGTGCACACTTGAAGCAAAGTGTCAACCATCGGACATGTATGAGCGGGACGTGGCTGTCCCCCAAGGCCGATCCTCTATCATAATGAGTTCCTCCCAAAGACGCATCACAACCATTGGTCGCAACCAAACTGCAAAAAAGAAAAAAAAGCAAACTGTATGTAAGTAGACGCAGCGTGCGTGACGTCATCCTATTGCTTTCATCCTAGCCGGGTTGAAGCCTCCGACCGCACGGTGCCATTGCTGAAAGTATATCCGGAGACAAGGAGAGGTAGAGAGAGCTATACGCTATGTGAGAGAGAGACACCCCACACGCGGCTTCTTCCGGTGGTACTGTCCTCTAGGGGCGCCAGCGACTGAGTCAGAATGAATGGGATCCTATGGGAGATGAAATAAAAAATATTAACGCCAAATCTGACGCGTTTGTGAAATTATGACCCCCTCACACAATATACATTAAACCATCAATTAGAAACGATCTTTAAATAGATTAAAACAGGCTGCTAAGATTGGAATATTTGTATTGGAAACTACCATAAGGCGCGATTTCCGGAGACGAGACTCCACCCATACCAACCGGGAAGTAGGCACGGACATCAAACGAACGCGGTGTCCATTTTTATAGACCGTCTATGGTCGCAACAGACTCGAACACAAGTGACATAATCGCTCAATCCTAATCCTAGGGATCCAGCTGTTACCACACTTTGTCGAGTGCGCCTTATCGCGGTGCCAAGACGCCCACGACATCATACGAGATGGCAGCACATGCAAAACCATTACATCCCCTGTGCTCCGAGCATAGCAGAAAAATATATAGCAGTACTACTGTCTGAATGTAAAAATAAAAATAATAATATTATACCATCCAAAATATAATAAAATGTAATATAATGAATAAGGTATAGTATTACAGTGAAACAGAATGTAACTTATGTTAACTTGCTACATTTTACCGATGTCACTTTATATCATATCTTATATTTTATTATATTTTGTTATATTTTTGTTGTTCTAATATTATTGCTATTGTTATTTTGAGATGGTGCTACTACTATAAAATTGTCTACTATGCTGTTATTTTTATTGTATTATATTCAAAGTTATATTATATAATACTTTTTTACTATGTTATATTTACTGTACCAGGATGGGAACCAAATGTCCCAAGTCAATTTCCAGTTGTGTTTTATCCATGACCTGGCAATAAGTGATTCGGATTCTGAAAGTGGACCACAGTCCATAGATTTAAACACTTTAATTTTAAGGTTTTTTTTCAGCGCCATTTTCTCATTTCATTGACCGTGTTTGAGAGAAAGGGGGATGAGAGAGCGGGGACTAGCATACTTGGGAGTATATGACCGTGAAGGGAAGTGAGCTCACGGCGCTGCTGTGGTCTTAAGCCACAGCAACAAGACTATGTGTGGGACTGCCTGTCGGTGCAGCATCTTTAACCGCTACGCCACAGGGCTAGCCCCATAAAACCCATTCTGAAAATAATTCTAACATTCTAGAGGTGAGATTTTAAGCATGATTTTAAAAACCTATCTCTCTGTGATAAATATAAATAAATAGAATGTGATGAATAAATTAAAATACATACATATGATCATCAGATCACTTTATCAATGTCAATATGTAAATTATGGAGTGGTTTGTGAATATTTGACTAATGTTTGAGTTGAGCTGTGATAATTATCTAACATGTTAGAACATACATGTAGGCTGTGTGTGTATGTGTGTGTCTGTGTGTGTCTATGAGTTGCTGTGTGTGTGTGTTTGTGTATGTCTGTTATACATATAGGTTTAGGCTTGGAGGCTGTATGTGTGTGTGTCTGATTGTGTATAAGTGTGTGTGTCGGTGTGTATGTGTTTCTGTGTGTGGGTGTCTAAATGTGTGTGTGTGTCTGTGCGTGTGTGTGTCTCCGTGGCTCTGGGTGTGTGTGTTTGTGTGTGTGTCTCTCTCTGTGTTAAAACCACTGTGTCTCCAGTAAATCACTAGTTGAGTCTCGTCAGTGTCAGCGCTGATCCTATCAGAGGATGGAGGATCTTGACCTCAGTGTGACAGACTGTACACAGCCTGCTACACACAGCCTACTACACACAGTCTGCTACATACAGCCGACTACACACAGTCTGCTACACACAGCCTGCTACACACAGCCTGCTACACACAGCCTGCTACACACAGTCTGCTACACGACTAGACCTGTACATAGTCTGCTACATAACCAGACCTGTACACAGAGGTTGCTAGACAACCAGACCTGTACAGAGTCTGCTAGACAACCAGACCTGTACAGAGTCTGCTAGACAACCAGACCTGTACAGAGTTTGCTACACAACCAGACCTGTACAGAGTCTGCTAGACAACCAGACCTGTACAGAGTCTGCTAGACAACCAGACCTGTACCGAGTCTGCTAGACAACCAGACCTGTACAGAGTTTGCCAGACAACCAGACCTGTACACAAAGGCTGCTACACACAGCCACACTTGGGCCCTGTACCATCAAAGGAGGCTTTATCCAGGCTTTGCCGCCCCAATCGGGTACCCTTCCAACAATGGGGTTAGCGTCAAACGTTGTTCTATCACCGTGGCAACAGGTGCACTGGAGCTAACCTCCTCTAAACTGCTACAGGCGAGAGACAACTCTGCTGCTGAAAACGCTTGTCATTTAATGTACAACATCATCACAATCCATCATGCTTTATTTTTTATCCTGATGTCTGTCGCTTAAAGTTGAGGTGACGCCATTTGTGTATGAAATTGTCAAAAATATGATATTTTGCATATAAATAAATAAAAACTATTGGAGAACGATAGAAAATCTGCCAACATTTGTAAGAGCCACAAAATGCATTAAAACAAAAGAAAAATGATGAAATTTATTTCGTTGAAATTGCAATTATTAATCTAAGAAGCTGCTTCAATGTGAGGTCCGCCGACTGCCCTGCCCCACTACCACCACCTTCACCAATCCTAGGTATTTGCAAAGTGTGTTTAAATATTGTGTAACTATTGTTAAATATTGTCACGTCTCTAGTGTTTTGTAAACCAGGCAGTCAGACACACCTTTACTTGATCTGTGAGAAACGGTCTACATAGCAATTGCGGTGGAAGAGCTCATTATGCTACAGGATCCGCCTTGGGTATTTTATCAGCCATGGGTTCCGCGCACCTGTGTGTGCGCATCTAAGCGTTCGTGGTCACGACCGAAGGTTGACACTTGTGTCAAGTTGCACTGTTGATACGCACCTCAATTTAAACATGGACGAAAAAAGTAGATAGGTGGTAGAAATTGAGTGTAATGAGAATATAAAAGAAATATATAAAGAGGCACCCTCTCAAACCTTGCAAATCCAGCCACACTGACATATATACACACACACACACAGCGAAGCAGCCCGCGTTGACAAGCACAAAACACAGCTGCTTTGTGTGTGTGTGTGTGTGTGTGTGTGTGTTTACGCATGTGTATACGAAGCTTCGCCTGAGTTTGTGTGCACGCGGGCTTGCATCCTCAGCCATGCACGCGCATCAGAGTGCGGAGACGTCCAGCAGGCCATGGTCAAGTGTACATGCACACACAGAAAAAGCTCCTCAAAAACAGATAAAACACACACCCCCAATCATAAGCAGTCGGCAATGTAAACTTTGCCACATGTCTTCAGCTCCACCCAGAGGCGGAAGAGCAGGAGGAGCAGCGTTGTTCCTCCCAAAATGAGGATGTGCTACTCCTGCCTTAAAAGCCTGCAAGGGAGGATTTGTGGATTTGTCACCATCTCGTCCCTAATTTTCCAAGCCTTGTTGATGGTTCATGGCATGCAATAGAGTGCTACACTGTCTGCTACACACAGTCTGCTACACACTACAGGTAATGTTCTGTCAGATGTCTAACGTGTGCTGTTTAATTGGTGTGTCATTTGAAGTGGAACTCAGTCTGTGTGACCTTTAGATCAAACCATTTTCTGCCTTTTAGATCATACTGATACTGTCTCTGTCTCCCCCTTACCCTCTCTCTCGCTCTCTCTTTCTCACTCTCTCTCTCCTCGCTCTCTTTCTCTCTTGGTCTCTCTCTTGCTCTCTCTGTCTCTTTCTCTCTAGGTCTCTCTCTTGCTCTCTCTGTCTTTTTCTCTCTGTCTCTCTCTCGCTCTCTCTGTCTCTTTCTCTCTAGGTCTCTCTCTCGCTCTCTCTGTCTCTTTCTCTCTAGGTCTCTCTCTCGCTCTCTCTGTCTCTTTCTCTCTAGGTCTCTCGCTCGCTCTCTCTGTCTCTTTCTCTCTAGGTCTCTCTCTCGCTCTCT
>OMKY01250468.1:1932-26670 GCA_900302395.1 Bregmaceros cantori | reverse complement strand
CACCTCTTATTAAGCTGCAAATACATTTCCAATGCATTACTAGCAACATGATAATCCTGACTCATTATCAGTTTGAGAAACTCTGTGATCATAGCTTTGATTGTAAATTAGTAAATGTGCAAGCAGCAGAACCATTTTTACAAGAAACCACATCCAATTTCAGACACATTACACATATTCATAAGGCCAAAATACAAGGAATTTAAAATCCAGATGTTGTATGTGTTCATAAATATGTTGGATCGGATTCACGTTTAATTCAAAGCAATCTAAATGCAACTGTGAACGTAATCCATTTCTAAGTGGTAATGTGATTACATTACAAATTACAATTCATCATGAGTAACTTAAAATTGGTCTAAAATGTTTCTCATAATGTTCTAAAAAGGTGTTAAATTAAACTTCCTTCAAGAACCCTGTGAAAACAAGAGGAGTCGAGGCTTTCACGGTAGCTGCTCTGAGGGTGTGGAACATCTGGCACATCTGCTCAGCAGGATCAATTGGCCCTGGTTGCATTGTCACTGTGCCTCATCATTTTGCCTGGTCATTGTGTGTGATAATGATGCCTGGTCACCAGGGCTCCGAACCGGTTCAAGGAACGAAAACGAAAACCGGAAACGAACGGAAATTTATGGAATTTTATGAGGAGCGGAAACGGAAACGAAAAAAGATATATTCAAATGTTCCGGAACAGAAACGGAACATTATGAAATCCACAAAACCGGTTAAAAACGTTTTTTTTCTGTTCCCTATATATTTGAATATATCCTATGTCTGAGAGACTATTCCCGGTTGTGCATCCATCCAACTTTCACGGTCAGTCATCAAGCCCCAAGCACCTGGGGCTCCATCTTGTGGACAGACGAGGTAGCGAATGTAATGGTGTTAATACAGTTACACTGAAGTTTGAAAGTCCACCAAATATATTTTGTATAAACCATATCTAAACTTAACATTGCACAATATGAGGAACTTTAAGAACGAACACAATTTTTGTGTTCCGAACCGGTTCAGGACCGATATTTTGGTGGCCGAACAGTTCCGAGAACGAAAACGTTAAACAGAGACCTGCCTGAACCGTTCGGAACGGAACGTTTCAAAAATAATTCCGTTTTCAAGCCCTGCTGGTCACTCTGTGCGTTGTGCGTCTCTGTGTCATTAGGTGTGGTCGCTGTGCCTTATAGCTGTTCCTGGACACTGTGTGTCGTCATGGTGCCTTATAGACGGGTTTACGCGCGAAATACAGGGCATTTTTTTCCCGCTGGCTGAAACGCACTTCCTGTGTCTGTATAGCTGCCTGTGTAAAGTCATCGTAGTGGCCTGAAGTCGCTGAATTTGTCTCACAAAACGCACACTAGTTTAAAATCTGCAGACTACAGCTCGCTCTGTGACCAATTACCCAACCCCCCCCCCCAAAGGGATGGCTGCTTCCGCTAAATCTAAGTTGATAACTAAATGGAATGAGTTGCACAGATTATTGAATCGTGCGTTCGTGGGGCATTTGGGTGTGGAATAGCACAGCACATCATTTTTTAAATAACGCGGGAGGTGTGTGCTCCCACCAAATAGACATGTTGAAAAACAGTCTAAATCACAGCGAAATCAAATGTCAGCGGAAGTAACATTCAAACTAAAAACTTTAACCGGAAGTACCCGCCAAACTCGTCTATACCTGTCCCTGTTTACTGTGTGTGGTCACTGTGCCTTATAAATGTCCCTCTGACTTCTAGCTGTCCCTGGTCACTGTATGTGGCCATTTTGTGTGTGGTCCCCTTTCCTGACCATGCCTGGTCACTGTGTAGGAACATGGTGATTAGTGCCTCGTTTGTTCTGTAGAGGTACCATAAAGTTAGCACATGACAATCTAGAAGTGTAGAGACTGGTGAATGACTGACATTTTCCTCCAAACTGTTTCTCCGCCTGCTGAAGTCATAGCTCACGTTCAGACATACACAGCCATGCACATGTGCACACACACACACAAACAAGGAGGCAGTGTAGTTATTCATGAAAACAGTATGAATGCTAATGATAGGAAAATTAAAGGGGTGTGTGTGTGTGTGTGTGTGTGTGTGTGCTGTGTGTGTAGGTTTGTGTGTGTGTTTTGCAGGTTTATTGTATTAATCCATGTGGGTCTGTTTATCTTTAGTTGTGGATTCAGCTGAATGAGTGAATGTCTGATTGTGTGTGATTGTGTGCACCAGCACAACATTAGAGCCACAAGGCTTGCACTGTTGGAGGATAAAGTTGTTGACAGGGAAATACTCCACCATGTGATGTGTGTGTCTGTGTGTGTGTGTGTGTGCATGTGAGTTATATAACACAAAGAAAATTATGTTATGATACTTCTATTTTCAACCGCCGTAACAGAATTAAAACATTCCAAAACCACGTCACGCAATGCATGACAAATCACAAACTCACAGATCACTGTGATCTGTGAAGCAAACCAATAATTCAAACTCATTCAAAACTCTAGTCTGGGGTCATTAGTATAAGGTAAAGGAAGCAGAGGCAGACAACCCAAACAATGGGGCGACAACTTCCAAGAATGGCCAGAACTCAACTTACCGATCCTAAACACTGGATCAGTGCCTCTGGAAAAGGATGACGCATGTTGGTACAACATTCTACTACAAGCAAAGATGGTCAAATATGACTTTTGTGTTCATTCTGATTAGATCGAGACCAACCAAAAAAGGAGCAACGTGTACAGTATATGAATGTCCAAGCGACTTTATTTGATGACATCTGGTTGAAACAACTTGTGAATGGCAAATGGAATGCACTTTTTTTTACTCCTTTCTCACTGGACAGATCCCCTAGTGATGACAGAAAGATCATCCGCTCCTATTATCTGGGACTATTGAGTTATCTGGGACTCTCGATAAAAGATAGGAATTAAGAACTCTCCTAAAGAAGAGTATCAAGACAAATTAGGTGCCAGTAAGGGTTGTTTTCCAAACCCTTCATTATGAATACATTAGGAATGGTAAAAAAATCAACACACCAAGGAATTAGGCATCTGAATGCAATTATAATTATCATATAATACTAGAGTGAAAGGTGTGGGAGATGGTGCCCCACATTATGCATTCACATTATGTATTAGTCTTTGATAACTTGAGGTTATGAGTACAAAAAAATCACACCAGGTCTACACATGTTCGAATCATATCCCACTGTCCCGCAGGAGTCAGTGTTAGGACCAATCCTCTTTGTGTTGCTGATTATGCAATGAGTTATGATGGGGGATATCGTGTGCCTTGGTAAATTAAAAATGAGGTGGCTAAATATTTGGGTGCATGCAATAAGTGCACAACGGGTCAAGAGAGAATTACCTTCTATTGCCAGCTTAATGGGTGAGAGTATATAATTAAAAGTCTTGAGAATGTGATGGGTGAATCAGGAACCTTAGGCGTTCTTGTTCCCAGTCACAGGCGTGGATTATCAGGTTTAAATATAGAACAGGTTATCAACATTCATGTTTCAGCAAATCTATCAAACGCAACTTTGAACTCAAACTTTGTTTATTTGTATAGCACGTTTCATGCAGAGCAACTCAAAGTGCTTTAAAGAAACAGAACAACCAACCCCAAGCCCTATCCTAACCTGAACCCCTTGCTCTACTGCTATTTTCGGGCTTCTGCGATAAGACAACCTGTTCACAAACCTGTACAACCATTGCCAGTCTGGCCCAGCTGCAGCCAATGTGCTGATGACCCTGGCTCCGCCCAACATACAATCAGGTACCGAAATAGCTAAGGGCTTTGTCAATATCCATGAGTGAATAACAATAGCCCCGTTTACATGGTACCAAAAAGCCTTAATATTATTGGTGGATCCGCTTCAAAAGTGTTCATGTATACACCTCCAGATCCACTTCAAGTGGATCGGAATACATTTTGAAGCAGAATACATTTATTCCAGTCGGCTATCCGCATACTGATATCACTCGCGCACTTGTCGGGTCCGCGAAACGTGCGACTCTGAGGCCGGACGCTTTAGCCGGACCCCGCCCTCTCCTCCGTGACGCCCACCCGAAGCCCATTCTGCGAGCGAGGGGTGAGGGGGCACATGGCCGCAGCAGCAGGGCCAGAGCCAGCCCTCCCGTGATAGGCTATGCCATCGACAGGCTGCCTGCGGCGGGGCAACAGCAGGAGAATGGGGCTCTACGAACCCAGAGGGTCCGCGAATCCAGGGGGTCCGCGTTCCGTGCCCGACTCCGGCGGCACCCCCGCCGTGACAAAGAAGTGTTCACAGTTTATTCCAATCCAAAATACCAAGACCATGTAAACGTGGCGTAAATATGGATCCGATTGGTAAGTGTCCATGTATACAGGTGAAAATGTATTCAGATCCAAAAAAGTGTCCATGTAAACGGGCTAGTGTAACCATATGTAAATATAGGAAAGATTAACAATAATATTCCGACTTATCCCACTTAGTGATACTCAACGTGCTTCAGAGACTTCTCAAAAATACACATCCAAAGACTAAAGGAGGCAGCTGTCATGCAACGCGCTCACCACCACCCAGTGGTAGCAATTTGGGGTTTAGTACCTTGCCCAAGGACAGTTTAGCATGCAGACTGTTGGAGCCGGAATTCACACAACCAACCCTCTGGTCATTGGAACGGCCGCTCTGCCCACTGAGCTACAACCCCCCCCCCCAAGCATCTTTGTGACGCTTAACACCATAAGCAAGGAACCTGACACCTTTACAGCCCATCTTCCATCAAAAAGCTCACTTCATATTGTGTGCTGAGTGCCTGTCTGTGACTACCTGGTGTCTGCCAGGAATGACGCTGGCTTGGAGCAATGCCAGGTCTCTGTGGATGGGAAGACAATGTGCAGGCAATGTAATTGTATAAAATACATCTGTGGATGTCTTTGCCTTCTCAGCATTTACTAATGTGTAGCTTCCTATCTCATGCGAGTGGCTATGTGCTGATTTCAGAGTCTGTGAGATCTTGGCGGCCCACTGAAAAAAATTGCCTGGCCAGCCATCAGCCCTCCCACGAGAAAGATTCCTGGACCTGGCCCAGTTGCCACCATATGCTACTTACCAGCTATTAAAAATCCCCTCTAAACAGAATAAGAATAGACAGATATTTCACTCCTGTCAACCCACAAAGGAAGGAGCAGACCGGGATCATGATAGTGATTTTCATTACTGCTAATTATTGGGTCACAATAAGTTATCCAATAACTCCATCCATTACTCCTACTACAGATGTATTAGTCATCATGTTTATCTAATTTACTTAAATTAAATCTATCATGTTGATTTATTTATTTTAAAATTCCTATCTCAAGAAGTAATGTAAGTTGGTGGACTTATTTCGTTATTTTCTCATAACTAATTATTAAATAAATGAATGAAAATTATACATATTTCCAGAACATCAAATATGCATAGAGGCTTTTTTTTTTTACACTTCTTTATTTGAATGACGGTTACAATAATAATAATAGCCATATCGTAATTATATAGAAGGAAAGCATTGCATAGCATACATCAACTGGGATAAAACACACCCACATTATGGCTTCCTTCATGGGTGATCATGTTAGAACTCCATTTTTGTGTTTCCGCTCTCGATTATTCATTAGAGAATGGGCTATAATTTTGTTAAAACTGGACGAAAAATGTTTGCGGTTGAAGCAATGTAGCCTGTTTAGCAATGCTTATAATTTCCCATTGAAATGAAAAACGATCCTGAAATAATGCTCAATTAGTCCATAAACAGGATAAGGAAGGGGTTACTTTTGGATTAACTTTTAGAAAATAAATTTAATGTTCGGGGAGCAAAACATATGTTGTTGGGTCTCAGCTGCTGAGGAACTGAAAAAACACATTCTGAACTAACATTTACACTGAAATGTCCGGATAGGGGGGTTGTTTGGTGTGGTTTCGATTTGTTGAATTGCAGTTGTTTGGTTTGCTGATTGTGTTTTGCATTGTCTGTTTTTTCTTTTTTGTTTAGATAGGTTTTTGTGAGAAATATAATAATAATAATAATAATAATAATAATAATAATAATAATAATAATGTATTACAAATAGTGGCTTTATATTATCCCGTATGAGCCACTGTGAATCGGTTCCTTCAGAAGCCATGTGCTACATGTGAATCATTTTATGAATGAAGGGACATCAAAGCATATCCTTGAATACATGTCACATGACTTACAGAGCTCTCTTCTCCGTCTGTGCCACACATACATACATGAACAGTGAAATTCTCAGCATTTAACCTAACCTGAGGAGCAGTGGGCAACTGCGGTGCAGCGCCTGGGGTCAACTCCATTCAGATTCAGAGCCAGGGCCTTGGCCGGGGGCACTGACTACTAGAACATGCTTTTTGTGATGGGGGAAGTCGGAGTAGATGCGGGCACTCCTCCACTGCCCCTTAACTCCCATTGGTTGTCCACAAAAACCTGACTGTGGATGCAATTATTTGTCAAGCATGTGATTCTAGCAGGCTTGCGAAATCTGGCGTTTCATCACAGTTGAACAATGACCCCCTCTGACAGCTGGTCAGACTGGGGAGCATCACATCTTCCCTGAGAGCCAACAACACCGCAAGGCTGTGTTCTCTCACCGGCGCTGTTCTCATTTTACACAAATGACTGCTTCTCAGGTGGCACAACATTGAACAGATACGCCGACAGCACCACCATGATCAAACTGATCATGGGGTCCAAGGAGATTGCCTGCAGGCTGCAGGTGGACAGACTGATCCAGTGGTGTCAGCTCAACCACCTTGAACTCATCCCTAAGAAAATTGCCGAGATGGTGGTCATCTTCTGCAGGAACCCCACCACTCTCAGCCCCCCTGGCCCTGACCATACACGATGTCCCTGTCACCACCACTGACGTCTTCAAGTCCCTCAGCTATCCATCTCGAGGAACATGAAGTGGTCACCACACATAGACTGTACGGAAGAAGGCTCAGAAGAGACTACACTTCCTGTGGCAGCTTAAGAAATTTAGGTTGCCGAGCGGGCTCCAGATAAACTTCTACACGGCCATTATACAGTCTATCCTCTGCTCAGTTATCACAGTCTGGTTCGGATCTGCCACGACAGGCTACAACTGTAGAGGGTTGTCATATGGCAGAGAAAATCATCAGTGCCCCCCCCACCCTCCATTTAGGACCTTTTACATGACAGGCTGAGAAAGCGGGCCAGAAATATTTAGCAGAATCCACCCATCCTGCTCACCACCTTTTCTCCTCCCTTCCCTCGTGAAGGCACAATAGAGCCCTGCATACTCTAGACTAGAGAAAATGTTTCTTCCCACACGCGCTGATGCTTCTGAACGCAAGTGTAGCTTGCTTGATATGTTGACTTGTTACATAAACTGATTATATGCCAATACCACTTCTTTTTTGTCTTGACATTGTTCATTACCTGTTGATCTTGAGAGAGTTGTTCAATGCCCAACTAAAATTCCATGTGTATGTACTGCTGTCATGTATATGCAATATGGTGACTTAAACCGAATCTTGAACCTTGAATACCCAAAAGTAAATGAGTTCTGTGCAGTTACTCACCACTAATGCTGGTACGGCCGCGTGGCACCTTTCCCCTTCACTCATTACAAGCCACACACGTCACAGTCTCCTGTGGAGGTGGCATGCTCACACACCCTGGCAAACGTGCGCACTGGCCCAGGCGCATAGTGCCACTTCATACCGATGCTTGCTCAGTGTTTTCTCTGCATTTGGCCGTTTTGTCTACATTTTGGACGTTTTCCAAAATGCAGAGTTCACCAGTCTTCACTGTTCACTTACTGTAAATGGTGAGTCCTTAGGCGCAGAGCCCTTAGGTGTCAGATTTGAGAAACATGCTTTCCTGCCATTTACTCCATTGCTACCCCACGTAACCTGCTGCCATTTGAAAACTTCCACCATGTGGCTGTGTGATACCACACACTTGCTCAATGCTCCAGGATTCTGTACATCTATAAATGATATCCCGCCACAGGATGATTGGATAGCCAAGCTTGGCTTAGTGTGTCTTTAATTTTGAATAGATTTCAAGTGTCACCTTAAATCTTCTCCCAAACTATCGCACCCCTTGCTACAGGGTTTACAGCGTGAAACATGCATGTAGAATCTGCTTACCTTTTCCATGTTGCACAAAGACTGCACAATAATCAAAGTTGACTCATCAAACCAGAACAGGTTTCTACTGGTTTAATGTCCGTGCCTCCCAAACAAATCTGTTATGCTTATTGCTTTTCTTTAGTGGTGTTTCCAGTGGCTGTTAGACCTGATTTATGAGTCTCCGATGAACAGCTGATGCAGATAATCTGCCTGCTGTGGGAATTCTGTGCTTCATTTATCTGGGCTCTAAACTGAGATGATAATTTGTGATACTGACACAGATTAATTTATCATAAACAGTAGAGATGACTCTTGGTCTTCCTTGGGTGCTATATCTTTACAATGCAATGTAAAGATCCAATCCCTAACAGTTGGAAAATAAGAGTCACAAATTATCCTCAACAACGCACATAATCATTCAAGGCGAATTCCCCATGAACCTAACAGATTTCTGTGTTATGAAAAAATAGGGTGGCTAATGTTGCCGCTGATGTCCTTGATGCCTTCAGTGAGAAACTGCAATGAAAATCATCATAAATAAACACGATGAATGACAAGTGTTGAGCATTATCGGTTGTGAACCACTGCCTTGTAAGAGGCTAAGTGGCTGGCACACACGTATACATACACATTGTAATGCATGCATGTGTTTCCAGTATAATGGTTCCATTAGTGCTGTGTTTGTGCGGATGTGAGTGTGCATGACATGACTGAGAGATTTTACACTGAGTTGCACACGCAGCATTAATGGAAGCACTAAACTGGAGTTTTTTGAACCAATACCTACAAACTAATGTTCTATGTTTCTATGTGTCCAATGTCGATTCTCCCCCCACCCAAAAAAATAACATGATACAATGATCATCCACAAATTTTGTGTATAGGCAGTACTCACGGATAGCGACAGGACGTCCCAGGTATAGTCCAAGTGGATGAGATAAATCCGCTATGTGTCCGACTAGTGGCTAGTCAGTGGGGCTACTGTGAGCACTCGATACTATGTGCTCTATTCATGCACACACTAGACCCAGTCAGCAGCATGCTCTCGCTCTCCATCTTGCCTGGGTTCCTCTCTCTCTCTCTCTCCTTCCCTCCTTCACGCACACTCTTCTCTCCTTCACATTGCTCACTTCTCTCACAGCACACAGGAGTCGTGTATATGTCTGACTCACCCCTGTGCACCCCTCACCCCCTCTTCACCTACACACACATGCATACAGGCACAAGCTTGCTCTCTCGTGGTGTTTTTTTATTTTCCTGTGAGGAGAATCCAGGCAGGAAATCAGTCCACACCTACCTCTGGCGTTCACAATGCGTCCCTGTGTGTGTGTGTGTGTGTGTGCATGTGTGAGAGAGAGCGACGTTTAGGAGTCATCCACACTGAAGCAGTGTTAGACTAACCTGGGTACATTTTTACCAAACCATCCTCTCATCCGCACGGAGCCTGCGTGTGTTTGGTGATCTCAAACAACCAGGCAAATATTGGACAAGGGGGATCCATCTCGACAGGGAATTATATATAGCGTAATATACTGTTTTACCAAGAGTCAACAGATTTGAATAGCGACATCATGGACCACTGGACACGGCTTGCCCAGTATGTCAAACATAGTCAATTGGTAGCATGCGGACATGAGGAGGGGGCCCGGGTACCTTTAGTTCTGGGAATGGGAGGCACAGGTTATTGAAAACATCTGTATTCACATTCACTTACATATTTTCCATGTGAGGAAATGAAGTAAGTTATAGTGTTTTGCCAGAAAATTACATTAGATTAGATTATTCAGATTTCTACATATAATGGGGGATTATCTGGGTGCTTCCTCATTATACAATGAACCCACTCTTGTTAAGTTATCGTAAGAAATAATTTCATCGTCCTTCCAAAAATGGAGCAAGCTAAAGCATGTTCTCACTGAGTGTGTGTTAATATGGGGACCGAAGTTTCTATAGACCGAAAGTTCTAACCCTAACCCAAACCTAATCCTAAACCCTAACCCAGAGCGAATGCGAGAGAGAGTGGAGAGTGGAGAGAGGCCAGCATCATACCCTTGTGCCAACACAGTCGGCGGTGTTCAGCTTTTTGAACGCTGGGTCTATAGAAACTTCGGTCTACAAGTCGGACCCCTTAATTTGTTAACATGCGTAAAATTTCAATAAGCCACAGCCGATTATTCTATAGTGCCTAATCCTGGGAACATCGCCCGGTGAAATTTGGACTTCTATCTGGCATGGTTTTCTCAGGAAACTGATCGCAAATGGCTTCTAGATCCTAATGGCTGAGACTGGGTTGTCTTTAGTAGAGAAGCTGCGCAAAATAACTAAAACAACACATACTTCATCATTGAAAAAACATCTTAAATAGCGCTCATCACTTGCCTTGAATATAAATCCCTGCAAAAGCAACTACTTCATATTTCACGATGAAAGAAAATATGCATATGCAATAGGAAAAAAATGAGTTAATGTCCTTTTTTACCAACATTTTTCATGTGGGCGCTCAAAGGACGTGTCTATGAGAAAGTTGCTAGTATTTGAATATTTTAGCTCAGTTATTGCGAGCTACTTACCTGGATGGTATGACTTCACATTGTTTGCTAGTAAGCATCTTCATTCACATTAGAACAGATGGCCACTATTATAAACTATTACATTATCTGCCCATCCCAAGCCGAGTACTGTCTCTCTGCAGCATTGGCTGGGCCTATAAGGCTATTATCTACATACAGACCAGATGCAGCTTTCTCTTACACACAGCGGAAAGAAAGACGAAAAGTGGCTATGGGTTACAATCTGCTGTGATTTGAGAAGGATGCTCTAACAGCGCCAGTAATTCTCACAGCATGAAGTATGGAAATGACTGAAAGTGCCATGCTAAAACTAGAAGGTTTGTTAATGGAAACCTAGGGATTCATGAAACAAGCAAAACCTTCGGAAGGAGGCTAGAAAAATGTACAATCCATTTCAGTGGCGTAGCCAGTGAAGGGCCAGTGTGGGCCGGTGCCACTATGATTGACAGCTGGCCCACCCTATCAAAGGCGTCCTAAATGACTGACAGTTGACTCACCCCGTTGGAGTTGTCCCATTATCTTACATTAAATGAATAGGCTACGAACGAGCAACTAACTGAAGGACGTTGGCTACTAGAGGGCAGTGCAAAATTGGGCCCTATTGATGTCTTTCATTTTGTAGTCTGAAATGAAATGCTGTTATTGGCCATTTCTACAGCTGCATATTGAAGTAATAATAATAATTAATAATAATAATGGACAGAATAAAAAATAATAATGATAATAATAAGAATATATTGCAATATTAGCATAATAATAATAATAATAATAATAATAATAATAGCGTTGGGTGATATTAGACCTAATTAAACACATTTAAGGTGTTTTTCACTCCAGTGTAAGCCTATTTAAGAAACTGGCCCTGCATATTTGTTCTCTTCAGAATTATTTCAATTCTCCTGGTTTTTTATAGGTAGGCCTATATTGTTCCCTCTACTAACATTAACAACCTATATAAAGACCTACTGCCTATGCCAGGGTTTAGGTCGCACCTGGTTGATTAAAATGCATGAAATTGCATCTAAGAAACTCGATTTTTCTTGGGGGAGGACCCCCAAACCCCCCCGTCAAAAATAGGTCCACACTCTTTCTCTAATGGCCCACACTGTTTTACATTTCTGGCTACGCCACTGGTGAGAACACAGTACATTCAATAATATTTCAGGTCCCTGATGGGGGCACTTGAGTTGAATCAATCTTTATGGAATATAAAGTTCTAAATCATATCAATACATTAAATTATTAAATTATCAATACATTATATATTTTTATATAAATTAAGGGAGAAATCAAGTACTACAAATGATATTTGAACAGGCTCAGTTTCATAGAGCAATAACTGAATGTTGTCTACCCTCAGGAACAGGAGAGAATCCAAAGACTAATCCATGCATACGAAGAGAAGAAGAAAGTAAGTTTAAATTTTATTTATGTTATTCATATTAACTTATCCCTCAGATCACATCAGAATCAGCTTATTCGCCCTGTTGCATGTACAAGCAATACACATGGAATTTTCACGTGGCCGTACCATTCTAGCTTTCTTCTTATCACAATGCCAAGTAGATCTTGAAGGTGGTTTGTTCCTATAGCTTGTTACCTGTGCCTGGGCGAAGCCGCGGAGCAGGTTATATTTTTGGTCGTGTTGGTTTGAAAAAGTTGAGCACGGATCTGGATGACATTTACAAAAAACGTACAGATAGATGGACGGAAAGTTCCTGACCTGGTTAGTGCACGGGGTGGTTAATGAGACGTTTCCATGTAAAAATCCAAGTTATTGGTTAGGTCCAACAGCGCCAGCTTCCAACTAGCCCGGTGAGCCATAACCAACGCATCGTCCATGTGTCGCACATCACTAGACGTTATGCTATGCAACGTTTAGCGATGTGCGATGTGTGGACAATGTGCTGGTTCTGGCTTGCCAGGCTACTACTCTACAAGCACTTGCATCGATAATGGCTTGCCACACATACTGCTAGCACTAAAATATTTTTTATTATATTTATTATATTATTTTTTTTGTACCACTACGGCACAGGTTTGCAATCTCTGAGTGCTTCTAGTCAGAGATGGCAAGTAACAAAGTACAAATACTTAAGTACTGTACTTAAGTAACATTTTGAAGTATCTGTACTTTTAGAAGTACTTTTTTCTGTGAGTACTTTTTACTTGTACTGAGTACATTTTTAACAAAAATATCTGTACTTCTACTCCTTACTTTTATCAAAACAGACTCGTTACTTTTTCTCTTTTTTGCACATTTACGGGGTACGATAACATGCATAATATGACCCAGTAGGGGGCGCTGATGTACCGAGTACAGTCCCAGTTATTAAGTTAATAAGTGGTTTTCATTTAGTCCTGAGATATAAGCTAAATTAGGCTAGGTTGTTAGTCATTTATTAATAATAACATTGACAAACATTGAAAAAAATGCATTTTACATACAATTTTATTTTTAGTACTTTGTACTTTATACTTTCAAAAATACTTTTGAGTACATTTTAGAGCTTGTACTTTTTACTTTCAAAAATACTTTTTGAGTACATTTCTGAGCATGTACTTTTAATTTATATATTTGGATAAGTACTTTGTAGTCGTACTCAAGTTGTTTTTTCACAAATGTATTTTACTCTTACTAAGACATTTGGGTACTTTTGCCATCTCTGCTTCTAGTCTATTTATGGATTCATGCTGTTTTCCAGGATCCTGCTTTTCTAGAGAAGCAGCAGCGCTGGATGTACCTGAAGGGCAAACTGAGGCACATCAAGGACAAGATCCAAAACTTTGACAGCAGGGAAAACTCTGGCGTGTGATAGTTTCTGGAGGTTTTTGCATCGCCTTGATGGGAAATTATTCCCTGGCGTTCAAAGGCAAAGTCAACTTTATTGTCAAGTCTACTGCGTGCAGTGAAGATGAAATTCAAGTCCTCTTGGACCAAGGTAGATATGCAGAATCAGAAGAATCGCATTTGTTGCCAGTCATGCATGAACACACTGGGAATGGACTTCGGGACATTTGGTACACACCCTGGTACAGTAAATATAATCATAGTAAAAATATAAAAATAACACTGTGAGAAAATACTACAATAAAATAGCAGCATAGTAGGAAAAATATGCAATAGTGGCACTGTCAAAAAATATATAATAACAAGTATTATTATATATTTTAACCAGTAAACCGCCACTCAGCATAACCAGTAAACCGCCACTCACACTACTGTGCGGCATGTGAGGTGGCAGGTGCTCCTCTCAGTGTTCGATATATAAAATCAAAACAAGAGGTAAAGGTAAAAGTACTTCATTGAGTCACATGCACAGTGAAATTCATCCTTCGCACTTTGTAACCCATCCTTGAGGAACCGTGGGCAGCGCCCGGGGGCCAACTCCAGATTCTGAGCCAGTGCCTTGGCCGGGGATGGGGGAGACCAGAATGCCTGGAGGAAACCCACATAGACAAGGGGAGAACATGTACACTCAGAAAGGACTTGGGCCGACTGGGATTCATTATCCAGGACCTTCTCGCTGTGAGGTAGAAGTGGTAACTACTGCAAAGAGACATTAATGATCTTCAGAGATGGCAAAAGTACCGGTATTTCTTACTTGAGTAAGAGTAAAATACATTTGTAAAAAAACTACTCGAGTAAGACTACAAAGTACTGATCCAAATAGCTACTCAAGTAAAGTAAAATGTATAGGCTCATAAATGTACTCAAAAAGTATTTTTGAAAGTATAAAGTACAAAGTACTACAAATAAAATTGTATGTAAAATGCATTTTTTCAAAGTTACTTTGTCATTGTTATTGTTTGAATGAATGACTAACAAACTAGACTAAGTCATACTCGAGTTCTATATTCACAAATGTATTTTACTCTTACTCAAGTAAGAAATTTGGGTACTTTTGCCATCTCTGCTCTTAACCGCACCCTTGTAGAAATTGTCACGTTGGAAAGCCTCGTGTTTTTATGAGGAATAGTCGGCATGCCGATCGAGCGTTGGGGATGCAGCCGTGGCCAGAGATGGCAAGTAACGAAGTACAAATACTCAAGTACTGTACTTAAGTAGTTTTTTCATGTATCTGTACTCTGAGAAGTACTTTTTTCCTCTGAGAAGTACTTTTTCCTCTGGTCGCGATCATATTGTATATCGCGCTATTTTGGGAGTGACTTATCGTATATTGCTATGTCACTATTGTCCCAGCCCTAGTCGTGAACATTAAACCGGCTCTGTGTAGACGGGCCCTAAATTGAGCTGGTGGAAAAAGGCTTAATCGACTTGACAATGTCGTCAGCTGTGGAGCAGAGAAGGCGTGACCATTGATGTGATGAAAATGCAGAACATACTCCAAAAGAGAATTACCAACAGAAAGTAAAAATATTACCAGTCGTTTTTCTGTCTTTCATTGTTTTCATTAATGTAATGGTTTTCTTTGTTATGCTCTTAGACCCGTTCTTAACCTTTGTTGTGATGAATTACATTGTGAGTTGTGAATTATGTTTACCATGATTTCAGAACAGTGAGAAACAGCTTAGCTAAATATAATATAATATAGTATAATATAATATAATATAATATAATATAATATAATATAATATAATATAATATAATATAATATAATATAATATAATATAATATAATATAATAATATTATAATATCAAGGGTTAAATTAACTTTACTTTAAAGGGCAATGTTTTTGGAGAAATTTGATCGTATTTTATTATTCTAAATTATTCTATTTACACACTCACAATATGGAGACGTTTAGGGTATAGACAACAAATACACAACACCCTTTTCATATAGTAACACGATTAGTACATGATGTAACATTATTCTGTTCCTGCGTGTGTGTGTGTACCCACAGCAGAACACGTCTCGGAGGGCAGGGCTCTGCTGTACCAATTGCCACACAACGACCACAACTCTGTGGAGACGCAACGCCGATGGGGAGCCCGTATGCAATGCCTGCGGCCTTTACATGAAGCTGCATGGGGTGAGCGAGTGTTTACCTCTCTGTGTGATGCTGGGACGGATGTCTGTGTGTGCGTGTGTGCTTAGGGCTCTGTTAGCCATGCGCACAAAAAGGGCGTGTCACCACAGATCTTTCCCTTTTCTTTTTGTTTTCTGATTTTATTATTATATTATTATCATTATTATTATTAATGAGCCATGATTTTAATTTGGATTAAAAAATACATAGCAAAATCTGAAATTGCGCATCATCATTCTTGAATCCACAGGTTGCCCGGCCACTGACGATGAAGAAAGAGAGCATTCAGACAAGGAAACGAAAGCCAAAAGTACCAAAGAAGACCTCCACAGGTAAAGAGATGGATGGATTTTGAATACTTTAGTAACTCCTAACAGGATATTGTGTAAACATTCGCATACCAACGGTGCTCAATCATGAACAATTTGGAGCAATTTGGGGTTCAGTACCTTGCCAAAGGAGATTCAAACCACCAACCTTTCGGTCTTCAAACCTTCAGTCATTAGAGCTGCCGCTCTAACACTTGAGCTATAGCCAACCCGTGAGCTACGTTAATGATCGAGAGTGAGTGTGAGGCACAGATCCGTACGAGAACATTTGGATGTGAAACAGTACACCGCAAGTTCCCACCATCAATTTTTAATAACACTGTGGCTGTGTGCTACCAGTGAATAGACATGTTCAAAACATTGCATAGTAACTGCCACAGGAAGCCCTGTTCATCGGTGCAATAGGGACAATGTTACGCAAATATCACTCTTTGTCTGAACGTCTGACCACGATGCTACCACCATAATGTCTGCCACTGCCAAGCCGTGGCATCACACTGAAACAGCCCTATTTAACCAGAACTGCCCGGCTGGGCTTGTCTATTGCCTGTGCGTGGATCCAAGAGTGCACCCTGCGCTCATCCTCCTCCGGACCCCAACTCAACCCCGACTTTCCGCCACAGCACCATGGGCGCCCGAGCATTCAGCTGTTAGGCGCCCAGGCTCTGGAACTCACTCCCCCAACCCATAAGACAATCAGACTCGATCTCTACCTTTAAAACTAACCTCAAAACGCACCTTTTTAAAATTGCCTTCTCACTGTGATCGGTGTAATTGATGTTTGTTTCTTTATTTTCTCTACTTTATTTTATTGTTGTTTATTTTATACTTTTGTAAGGAGACCTTGAGTGCCTTGAAAGGCGCCTCTAAATAAAATGTATTATTATTATCATTAACAGGATCCACTGAGAGCAGCCCCACGTCCCTGCCGGGCTCAGAGCTGTCCTTGTCCATCAAGACCGAAGGCCTGTCATCTTCACCTTACACCAGACACACTCTCCCCTCCATCAACAGCCAACAGGTAGAGACACACAATACATCCTCGTAAAGACAAAGTTATTTTTTGGGCGCAAGTGCCGTTTTTCATTCTTTATTGAGAGAGATAGCGACATGATTAATCGGAAACCGGGATGAAGAGTTGGGGGGAGACATTGCAGAAATGCCAGACAGGGGATTCGAACCTGCGGCGGCGTTTGACCTATGGTCGGGGCGACGCCCTCTAACCGCTCGGCCACCGCGCGCCCCCACAAAATCATTTTAAAAGAGGTATAAGTTGCTCAATATAAAAAATGTGATTGATAACGTAATTCAATTTCAATTCAAGGATTTGATTAAAAAATGGTGCACAAACGCATTAACAATCTCACTCCTTCATATTTGACTAATCTGCGTCTACCATATCATCCGCTGCAAACCCTGAGGTCCTCGAGACATTCCAGAAATCATGAAGAGGCTGCCTTCAGTTACAATGGCCCTCAACTTTGGAACTATCTGCCAAAGGCACACAGGGTGTCGGAGAGGGTCAATGTTTTGTACAGTTGTTTTGTCCTTGTTAAACCCTTTGTGTTGCTCTGCATGCGATATAAAAGTAAAGTTTGAGTTTGACGCGACTTTAACTCCTCACTTCTGTCTCCAGAATACACCATCACAGACGGGTAGCGGCAACAGCATCATCAAGTATGAGGACTACACGTACACTCCCACCTCCCTCAATCAGAACAATACGTGGTGTGCCCTTTCCCAGGCCTGAACCCGACCGTGCTGTGACCAGCCAGTCTCTCTTTCTTTCCTCCTCTCTCTTTCTTTCCTCCGTTCTCTATTTCCTGTTTTCTCTTTTCTTACTTTTTTTAGGACTGCTACGGTGTTACTTTTGGATTACTTTTTCAAAACATTTACAACATTTTGAGGTTATTAGATTTATTAGATTACTTGAAAAATCAATAAATCGATTCACTGAATAATTGCTTGTAACAAAATTGTTTTTGTTTGTTTGTGTTTGTTAATTTATTTGTTGCAGGGTTGCTTTATGCTCTGTTATTCATTGAACAGAGACAGATTATAGCAAAAAATTTGTTGGAATTGTGTTTTTTTTTTTTTTCTAAAAGCAAATCCAAAATTACACTGCTCCTTCTAAATTTCTCTTTCACTATATTTCTCTTCCTCTTCATCGATCTCTCACTCACTGATACTTGGGATGCTGCTGGGATCTCTGAGTGGACGCAAGCTCTACACATGCGGCAAAGTGTTTCAGTAGATGTTGGGCAAGACGAATGGAGGAGTTTCCTGTCTCATCATCACAACGACGGCAGAAACCCAAGCTTTCGCAGCTGAGCCCTGTTTGTACTGCTGGATTCCAGACCTACAGTGTTGCCACATCCTGCCTGGTTTGTCCCTGGTGTGGTGGGCAAGAGACCAATGGACATTTCTTGTATAGGCCGTGACTGACCACCACTTTCCCAACAGAATTGCTGTGTCCGAAACACACCCTACTGCCTATATAGTGCACTATACGGGACGCACACCATTTTGTAGGGGTGTCCGAATACTCCATGTGCCCCATATAATGCACTCAAAGAATCCCACAATGCACTGTGAAAAGTAGTGAGCATTGATGCACCCCAGACCAAGAAAGATATTCCACAATGCATTTCGTGAAACATTAAAAGTGACTGAAACTAACATGAACCATGGCGCAGTGGGAGTCAATAGTAACCGACCACAGCAAATAGTTGTCAATATAAGTACTTTTACTTTGAATTGAATTTTATAATGTTTTAATAATTTAGATAGCGTCGACTGTAGTGTCCGTGTCATTGCTGTTGAGTGCACTATTAGTGATTGCGCTATATAGGGAGTAGAGAGTAGGAGATAGGGAGCGATTTTGGACACAGCCGTTGCATGTGGACAATATGGTGGTTTGTTGGATGGATTGGACTAATGCTGGCTTCAGGAGGACCTGCCCAAAGAAAGATTTTAATAGGTATTGCACACACCTACAAACAGTTATTAACACTCACAGGGACTGCGGCAGCCCTATCATGTACGCACTGTGCGCCTATGCATACGATTTTTTTGTTTCTTTACGCTTCTTATCAATGTAATAAATTAAAACACACCGTATCATGAAAACCATTAAACCAATGGTTGTCATTCGATGTGTCATGTGTTCAGTGTTTAGTTTGTCGTGTTTATGTCTGTGACGTCATCTGTATGGTTTGATGTTATTCCTGAACGAGGGGAAACATAATGACGTTAGTACCTTGAATGTATTACAAAATAAAGAGCATAACAACTAGATGACTGACCAGGGATGTAACGCAATACCTGGTTTCCACTATCAGGTATAATACGGATCGGTATGAGACATTCTGAATCAATTCATCAATATATGAACATTTATCAAACCTATTCGACCTTGATTATTAAAGCAAATTATATTACATTCTGAGAGTTAAGAAAGGGAAAAAAGGGGAAAGTAAATGCCACTGCTACTCTGTATGTGGCTCATTTGGGGTTAATGAACATGTTTGTATTTGCAGAGTCATCAACAATTAATCCTAAAAAAATATAGCCCATTTTAAGAATACATGTTTCATTCACACTCCGAGACAATTGTTTTTACAGAGGTTCACAAGGTCGCATTTAAAATGACCCGAGAGAAAGATATTTGAAATTGAACATTTGCATTGGGGCACTTGAGGTGTAGTGCCCAGAGGTACTACATTACCTTAATACGGGTCTAAGGTGTGACAAGTGGCATGAAGGCCAACGTCTCGATTCGAGCAAGGCCGGCCCTAACTTGGCGCTGATTGGGCCGCCTGAATTTGGGTGACAATCTGATTTGTCTGCTGCTTGATCCAGACCGAGCGGACCTAGTCTAGTCACGTGCGATGCACAGACGTTTCTTTGGTTCTGGCACATACAAATATTATGCACATGTGCCACACATACACACTCATGCACTTTTGTACGTTTTACGTGTACAGACACAAACATGCACAACTAGAATTGCACTCGCTCACCTACACCTATCTTTACTCTCACATACTCTTGCTCAAACACAGGCTTTGGTCGCAGCAGACAAGATGTAATCAGATTACTTAAAATAGTAGCTGTAGATTTATTTTTCTGTAGGTAATCCAGATTACATGTACGTTGTCATCACAAGACATTACACGCACCATTATATCATTTCTCTTTCAAATGTTATCCATTGCAAAACAAGTTTATATTAGGCTATTAAAAAGAAGATCTCTATTTCTTCAACATGTTTCCCATTATAAAGTGGAAGTCACCTTCCCAACTCAGCTTAGACATGACCGGTCATAGGTACACATGTGCGCAGTGTAAAAGCAGGACTGTGTGCCTCTCCCTGCTTCGCGTTCAAGGTTTTTAACGGCAGGTTTCACAAGCCGCTAATCTTCTCTGCGTTATTGTCGTGAAGGCCCTAACGAGCGTCGATCATTAACGTTTATAGGTACAATATTTGTGTTGAGATAAGCCGGCAGTCTAGAGGGCGTGGCCAGCACTAACCCCGGCCAATGACAGTACATAGTCCCGTTCCCATCTCGTTGTTTTTGCTCTCTCGTGCTCTCTCTCTCTCTCTCTCTCTCTCTCTCTCTCTCTCTCTCTTGCTCTCTCTCTCTGAACATCCTTTCCCTGACTGAGATCACACTGCGTGGATTCGCCATCTTTTCTTTTTGGCTTTTCACCATATTGTTAGCATTTAATTATTTACCCACCCACGGAAAGTTGGTGTTAAGTTCTATGAAGTTTGCCAGGTCATTGGCCACAAACAGCTTGTTCTAGCTTCAATTCAAGTGTAAAGTTTAAATAGTGTAAATGAGAGCAATTTATGACTTTTTTGTTTTTAAACAAGAGTGATCTCTTTTTGCGGCACAGTTATGATAATATAAGTCCTATTGCAGTTAAATTGCAATGATAAATAATTTCAAGGAAAGTGAACACAATTTGCAGGAATTTCGTTCACTTCAAAACACATTTCCACAAAATGTTCTCGTGTGGTTACGTATTAAACCATTTCATAACCTGTTATGTTTAGAGATAATTTATACTTGATATGTTGTGGCTCTTTAAATATTAGAGCGAAGTTACAGTGTGAAAATTCTTGCCACTCATGAGGTTAATTCTCTATATCTCTTCATAAAAAGAAAGAATAAAATTATCCAAAATTGTGGATTGCCCTAGAGTGGGCCACTGCCTAATGTGGGACACCTATGATCCAGAGGCTTTCGCTCCACCATAAACTAATACATGTCATTGAAACTATGGTAAAAAACAATCTATGGTAATGTGCCTAATAAGTTAAACTGTGCAACACTACATTTCACTGTTCGACCTTACGCAAATGACTGACCACATTAGGAAGCTGCAAAAAATGGCCCACATTAGGGCAATCCACCCTACTGAAACCAATTTGGTGAACCGAATTACATTTATTAAAGTCAAATTAAAGTTATCTGATGTTACTTAGATCCTTAGTGTCAACTTCTGGTGAAATTAATCATGAAAGCTATGCTAATTAAGGTCTGTTCTCTTTATTTCACTCCAAATACTGTAACATGATGTTGATGATGGAAATGTATTGTTTTGGTTGTTGTTGAGGTTCTTTGGTGTGTTGACGTTTGTAAATGTGTATATGAGCTGTAGATACCTCTTTTAGGAATGTCCTTTTAATTCTTACAAAGTTTTAATAAACAGGTCAATAATTTATTGCAATGTCCGTAATGATGAGTGAGCGAAACACAAAGGATATGGAATTACTGCAATTATTCAATGCTTCTACTAAAAACATTCAATAAATAATGCTTGTTTTATTATAAAGTAAATAATAGATACCTGATTTTTAAATTTATTTTCATTTTGTTGTCATAGAACTCAAAAGAATGGCACATTATTTGTTTAAATATAATTCATGTGTGTGTGTGTGTGTGTGTGTGTGTGTGCGTGCGTGTGTGCACTTACATGCCATGTC
Organism: Bregmaceros cantori; assembly: GCA_900302395.1. Taxonomy (NCBI): domain Eukaryota; kingdom Metazoa; phylum Chordata; class Actinopteri; order Gadiformes; family Bregmacerotidae; genus Bregmaceros; species Bregmaceros cantori. The sequence goes on along the minus strand of OMKY01250468.1, from coordinate 4,666 downwards.
CGAAATTGTCCGTACTCTCGGCTAAACCATTTTGCAGTGGGGTCCGAATTTGCAGTGAACATGCATATACTCTACAATAATGCACTCAAAATCTCCCACAATGCAGCGCAAAATGTGGTGTACAATGGATGTTCACTACTCTATGCCCTATATCCCACAATGCATTGCGGTCAGATCAAACGCTAAAATAACAGAAAATGAAAAAATGCAGACGTGACGAGCAATGAGAGTAAATTGCTGTTGAGTTTGATGCCATTTTGTTGAATTATTGTATGTTTGATCAACAATTTGATATTTAATGTGATCAATTATTGGGTTTTTTTCCCTAAAAAAAATTATTGAAACTTTCAAGTTGTTGTTTTTTTCTTAAATGGTTATGATTTACTATTCATTTAAATTTTAAATTATTACATGATATTTATTTAAAAAGTCAATTCACCAGGAGAAACAATGAATCAAAATAAACTGTATACCCACACTGTATCCAGCCAATGATATGACTATGTGAGAGTGGCGACGTAAATTAAACAGCCCCGACTCTAGTGTCCAAGATGTTGCTGTTGAGTGCACTAGTGAGTGCACTATAAGTGAATGAACTATGTAGGAGCACTTTAGGGAGTAGGGATTGAGTGAGTGATTTCGGCCTCACATATGTGTATGTGTTTGTATTTTTATCTGAGTAAGCGTGATTCTGTGTGTGTAGGGTGTGAGGCTATGAGCGCACACGCGGGTTGCTCAAGCTGACCAAAGGTTATGTTCCACATTGCTTTATGGCCTCTTGGTCCCAGAACTGACTGGTACGACTTACACACACCCGCACATGCACGGACAGATTGTGCACATACACACAAACACACCCAGACACACATGCATTATTATTGTTGCCAAGGTGGCAGAGGTGCAATGCCATCTAGCAGTCTGTCTATTTATTGTTTCTATTTTATCCTCCACACAACGCCGCTTTATTTTGTATTTCTTTCTTTTTTTTTTTTGGAATCCTCTAATAATCCTAATCAGGAACTGATGTACACATTCACAGACCAATTGCGAGGCTGTGATGACAGCCGCTCAACCACGAACAATTAGGATCGAGTGATGACGTGACTTGTGTTCGAGTCCGCTTCGAAACTCATCGCATCGCACCTCATTATTAGCTCATTATCTTAAGAGCGGCATTGAATGTCAACAGCCGCTCCCCGTTCGCATGTCGACCCGTGCGGCTGCGCGCACCTGCAGCCACCCCGTTGGTCCTTGCGCGGTCACGTGGTTCTACGCGTAGCGTTGTGAGGCATCTCGGACGCACCAACTCGGTGCGAAGGAAACGCAAATATTTTAGGTGACTTGAATGGAACCTGAAAGGATATGTAGCGAACACACCCTTATCCTGTCCGGAATGCAGTCAATGGTCAGGTCTTCTCGTCCAACGGCAGCTATAAAGATGGCGTCTTTTTGTCTCGTCGGATTGCGATAAGGTTCCATTTGGGAAAGCGAAAGAAATGTAACTTGCGCGATGATGCTCCACAGCCTTTAACGAATCGATTCCCAGGCATGTCGGCTCTCGGCAGCGCTTGCGCGCCGTGCGCATGCAGGAATGTAAACAATGGCATGTGTATCATGCAATTCCACCTGAAACAAGGAGGTGCAACTCTTTTCGTGAAAGCAGGCTGCCACGAGTGATGTCACAATCTCGTTCCCAATTGCGAGCAATGTGGGTGTCTTGGTATATCACCCAAGAAAACTTGGCATGGAGACTGCTGAAGCCATGATTTGAACCAGCAGCATTTTGGTCTTCAACCAGCAAGTCGTTGGAATGGCCACGCTACCAAATGACCTACTGCCAGCTGGTGCAACTTCTGTGGACATGATTGTTGTGTTCAGTTTAGACATGCAGAGTCCTTGGATATGAAGAGGTCTCAAGCCTCGATGGAGATAGTCTATCACAGAGTGCAACAATACTACATGTGCAACAATACATGTAGCGACAATACCATATGTCTCACACACATATGGCTAATATGTTTTACAATGATGTTACGACAATAGGGCTGTTGTGCGGTGACATCACGGTGACATCAGAAATATTTGCATAACGTTGTCTGTTAATCAATGGTAATATCATATCAATTGCCAGCAGATGGCTATCTAACTATGTCCATTGTATTTAGCGCTATACAATGGACGTGAAGTGGTAAAGTATACCACTTAACTGTACGTAAACATATTCTTCACTATACACGATACTACCAAAAAGTACCACACCAAACACACAACTAGCCACTTGAATCATAGCTAATAATAACAATTAATAACTAGCACTCAGAGATTGCAAACCTGTGCCTAAACCATGTGCCTAACCTTAAAATGAATTAAAACATTTTAAAAAAAAGCAATTTGCAATCGGGATGTTACCGCTGCACTATACAAGCTGATGCAAAGATTGGGAGCAGCCAAAAATGGCATCGGCCATTTGAGAGACTAATGCGTCGCAGGTGCAGCAGAGGGAGAACACGGTCACGCGTGACGTCACACGGATTGTTCACCTGTTAATATCAAATCAAACTTCATTTATATGGCACTCGTCATACAGAATATCGAGGGGACAAACCAACGCAGGTGAAAATATAACCTGCTCCGTGGGCCCCACTCCAGCGCAGGTAAATATGGATACTTTGCACATGGACCGGTCGGCATAACCACTAAAGCTACTCCAGCTTTCTACTCATTTATACCTACA
>OMKY01250467.1:0-10029 GCA_900302395.1 Bregmaceros cantori | reverse complement strand
CCCCCCACCCCTCCCTGAGAGGGTGGAGGAAGAGCACAAACATGGTGCATACACACACACACACACACACACATACTCCAGCACAAACGAACGTAACTATTGGCTCGACGTGCTCACTTAGACTCTCTCCCTCCCTCTTTCTCTCTCTCCGTCTCTTTCTCTCACTGTCCCCCTCTTTCTCTCTCCCTTGCCCTCCCATCTTCAATCGTTGCTTGCATGAAGCGCATGTTTGTGCACACAATGGCAGCAGAGACAGAATTTTTTTTATATAACATATTGTGTTTTCTGTATGATGTCTGCAACGCTGACAGTTGGTACTAACCATAGACTAAGACTGTATATAAAAATGGACACCGCGTTCGTTTTGATGTCCGTGCCTAGTTCCGGGTTGGTATGGGGGGAGCCTAGTCTCCTAAATCCGAGGCCTATGGGAATTCCAATGCAAATATTCCAATCTTGGGAGCCTGTTTTAACCTATTTAAAGATTGTTTCTAATTTATTTTTTTAATGTAATTTGCCGGGATGATTATCGGTTAATTGTGTGAGGGGTCATAATTTAACAAACGCGTCAGATTTGGCGTTAATATTTTTTATTTCAGCTCCCATAGGATCCCATTCATTCGGACGCTGTCGTTGGCGCCCCTAGCGGACAGTTGCGTGTGGGGTGTCTCTCTCTCATGTACTGGATAATCTCTACGGTTATATGGGTACTTTAAACAATGGCAGCGCGCGGTCGGCAGCTTCAACCCGACTTTGATGAAAGCAATGGGATGACGTCATGCACGCTGCGTCTACTTTATATACAGTCTATGGTGCTAACTTAAGAATTGATAACATAATTGCGCCTGAATAACGCAATGAACGGAAATGACTTTAATTTCAGAAATGGGGAAGCTTCTCCAAGCTGTTGCTGTGCCACCTGGGTAATTCCGGTTCCTTGAAGGTGTGCACCCAAGAGCGCAGCGTCCTCAACATATGCGGCTTCGACGGCACCGCGTTCGACGTGATGCGCTGCTACGCCGAAGGCCTGCTCTGAGTTTACCTGGAGACGTGGCGTTTCTTTAGGTCAACTTCCTCTAGACGGTGGCGGCCAACCCCTTTTCAAGGGTCACCTGTTTTTACTCCTCGCCGATACCTGCACCTCCTCTGAGATCCGGAGACGCTGCAGCGGTCGAACAGCCACACGTGCTATCGTTTGTAAGAACATTAAATATGTAAGCTGTTACTGCTAGGAAGGGCTGCAACTAAACATTATTTTAATAGTCGATTAGTTGCCGATTATTTGATATTTTTTCCTTTAAAAATACCCCAAATTCTTACAGGGAGCAACAATTATGAGATTTTAATCTTGTCCACGTGAAATATAATCAAATTTGGTTATTCTTCACCTACGACTACAATAAGATTAAGTTACTTCCTCAGACACCATTACATGTCATTTATACACAAGATTCTATATATATAAGATTTCTTTTATATTCATGTTTTGTTTTAATCATTTATGCGCATTTAATGTTTTGTTTTTTTTGTTTGTCATATTTTCGTAAATTATAGATTAATATGAAATTGTGTCGATAAATGAGGGAATATCAGCACAAAGCTGCCGACAGTAACAATGATTCATTATTACATTAGTTGTCGATTTGTTTTATACTTCCATTAGTCACCGATTAATCGACTCGTAGTTGCAGCCCTACTGCTACCGTTACTAACAATTCTGCTTCTCAAAGGCAGTTCCTTCGACACACTGGCTCCGGGTGGTGTCGGGAGATTTAAACAGATTTTTACTCGTGTAGTTAGTCATGTCCCAACGTGCAGACAGTTGTCATGACACCATCACCGTAGTTTCAGTTGGTTTTATTTAATCTCTGTCTGTACATTTTACACACGTTTACTATCACTTGGAGTATTATGATGGTCATTTATTTTTGCGTGTTCGTAAAGGTCTTCGGCTGTTGAGCTGGGAGAAGTTATTTTGGTAATAATGATCAATTATTGATTTGATTCAACCCGATAAAACCTTTGCTTTTTATTTTAATGTAAAGAGAAAAAACACATTCTATTGTACGTATTTTGTATTATTTTAAATTAAACTATGGATATATAAATATACGTGAAACAAAATGAATCATATTCATTTCTTTGAAATATCTGGTGGTTATTTGATTTTTTTTTTTTTTCAATTCAAGACCACTAAGCGCTCCAGCCGGAATAGACGCTTGCTGTGTCTGAAATCGTTCCTTATCCCCAACTCCCTACTCCCTATATCAGGGCTGTTCAACTACTTCGCTCATTTTCAGAAGGCCAATGGGCCAGGGGCCGGAGCAGATGCCGGACTGCACCAATGCCCGGCCTATTTGTACACCTTGGCGCGACGTGAAACCACCACATTTTCATAAGTTGTATTTAAAGTAGCATACTCCCCATTAAAGGGGATTCAATTCTATGCAACAATGGTGCTTTCTCATTCGTAACAAGCAACATCTGAAACAACAACACACAAATAGTGGTAAACAGCAGCCGCTCACTTAAACTACAACAGATTTATAGTGCATCTGTTGAGGTAAAGAACAGAAACTCAGTTAGACTCAACCCTCAAAAACACATTTATAATGCTTCAGGTAAATAACAGCATCTCGGATAGATAAAACATGTTTGACCAAAAAAAAAGAAATTATTTTTTTCCCCAGGATTGGGGGCCACGAAAAAATTGATTGGCGGGCCGGATTTGGCCCGCGGGCTGCCAGTTGAGTAAAACCTTGCCCTATATAGTGCACTCACTTATAAGTGCACTCACCAGTAACGGCCAAGATTTCGAACACTAGAGTCGGCAGCCTCCAAATTATTATAATAAACCTGTATATGATTTATAAAATATATAATTCAACAATCACAAAAAGTCAGACGTGCTTACGTGTATTATTTGCTGTGTTCGGTCGCTATTTAAACCCACCACGGCATGTTTTTGTTGTTAGGTCATTTTTAATGTGTCTCGCAATGCATTATGGGCTGTATGGCTTCGTCTAGGGTACATCAATAATCACTTCTTTTCGCGGTGCACGGTGGAATACTTTGAGGGTACATGGAGTATTCGGACACCCCTACAAAATGGCATATAGTGCACTGTGTAGGGATTAGGGAGCGATTTTGGACACAGCCAGTGTCTAGAGTCAGTTACTGTTTAATGCGTTGATTTTAAAAAATTTTGGTTCAATACGATCACTTTCTCTGGCTGGTGTTCAAGTGGAATTGATCCTGATTATTGACAGTTCATTTCTTGTAGCTCTACAGCCAGTGAGCAACAGAGGTGGAAAGAGTACTGAAAAATTGTAATTGAGTAAACGTATCTTTAACTTTGCTTAAATTGTACTCAGAGTAAAAGTAAAATCGCCCATCTCAAAATGTACTTGAGTAAAAGAACAAAATTAATTCATTTAAAATGTAATGAGTAAAATGAGTAAAATCGACTTGCAATTATTTAATGCAAAAAAAAAAAGAGTGCGATGCATGGACGATGTGTTAATTCTGGCTCACCAGGCTGCACAGGAGTTTAACTTTCCGCCCGAATTAAAAATGTTTCACCATCCACCAGTATGTTTTGTAATCAGTAATGTGAGGGCACTCAAATGTAATGAGTTAAAAGTACTAAGGTACAAAATGTACTTGAGTAAAAGTAAAAATTACACATTTCAAAACCAACTCAGAAAATTACGTATTGCTCCTAAAAGGTAATTAATTACAGTAATGTGAGTAAATGTAATTTGTTACTTTCCACCACTGGTGATCAAAATATGTTTGAGACAAAAGAACATAAAAGTTTAGCATTTTATAGAAATTGAAAAACAAACTAACACAAATCTTCTCCCAGCGCAGAAGGCAACTGTGACTCTATGCCTGGTTTGTTAATCAATTCTGCACAATGTTCACTTTGATAAAATATACTCAACTTCAAAGTACACACCCATACAAGTGGCTGGTATGTAAAGAAAGTGGTTTTAAATGAACTTGAGCGTTATTAAGCCGTTTTTAACAAATCACATTTGCATTTTCTGCTTGTGTTGTGTGTTTCATAAGCTATTTTTTTTTTCAAACTCACTTCGAGATTGGAAAGAACAAACGTGGAAAACGAATTTACTTTTTTGTAAACATTGGTCGCTAGTATGAAAGATTGTTTTGTACACAGCTAAGTGGCCATCGTTTTGAAAGTGGCACTATGCAACTTTTTGTTAAAAATTGCTGGTGGTAAAGGCACTGACGATGTGTGCTGCTCAGCCCTTTGGGATCCTGCAGAGGGGACCAAAGAAAAAATATATATTTTTTTTTATTGCATTTGGTCACAAAGCGAACACTAGACGCGCTATTGAATCTATGTTTATTCTGAAATATCTAGCTGCTGGGGTGACTTGTGTTGAAATGCAGTTAATAACATAATAAAACAACAAAGTTACAAATTGTTAACTTTAGTACTGCCGTTATGACGGCAAACGACTCATTTTGAAATGCATTCATAATCACAGCAGTTACTGCAGACGAGTTGAGCCAGCGGGCTGGAGCAGCGAACAGATTTAAAGGATTAATGTATTTAGTGTTGAAGACTTAAGCAAACGGGTTTTAATTTCATTTCTTAACCTACCATGTTCCCCAATATGGTGGTATTGGTAGCAGAGTTGGGCAATATCACGAATGCGGCCGTTTATTTCCGGGTTGTGACGTGATCCTGATAGGTCATTTCAAACACATGTTCTAAAATGGGCGTGGACTGTGACGTGGGTACGATTATCTCTAGCCAGAGATCATTACCTGCACTGGGGTTGCGTTGTGGAGCAGGTTATGTTTTTGGAAGAGTTGGTTGGTTTGTCTGTCCCCAAGATAACTGAAAAAGTTGTGCATGGATATGGATTAAATTGTGTACAGTTGTTGGAAATGACAAACGGAAGAATCGGTTTTGGTGCATTTCTGTAGCCTATAAGTAACATAATCATACTTAATCACCAACTTACCGATAGATCGCTGGGCGGATTATGCGGTCATGTGACCATACTTCCAGGTCGTGGGGAGTGCTGGGTAGTGTAGTGGGCATGTTCGCCGGTGGTGTCAGTCGCATTGATAATGGGTTGCCACACATACTGCTAGCACTAAAAATATGACTTTTTTTTTGTACCACAACAGCGCAGGTTTGCAATCTCTGAGTGCTTCTAGTTATGTAGTGATCACTGCTCTCTTTTCCTGTATCTATGTGTCAAATTTAATCTGTACACCGTGCCAGGGGCATAATAATTATACCAATTGTCAAATGATCAACTGACCTTTAGTAGACACGCGTTTAGGTTGTCTAAATTCAAAACGACGCACCGTATTTGGCTCCCGACTCCCGTCCCACGTTTGACGCACATTTTCACGTCAATTGTCATCGACTGATGCCCACGCCGATTGCTCTTGGCACGTCAATTCTTGCGTCATTTGACACTGCCGTGTCTCTTCCCATCCTCTCAAAATATTTGGGGATTTCTGGCGGGCGTTACGAACGTTGCACCCTTATAGGTTAACTGCCACAACTTGCCGTGCGTTGAAGCCAACCTTTGTTGATCTGTTCTGTATTGAGAATCGCATTAAACATATTTCAGGACCATGGACAGTTATACTAGGATTGATAATGCCTTGACCGTCGGACAAACTGACGGATGAAACTACTTACGGAACCGGATGAAAGTGTCCGTTTCCGTTATTAACAGAGGCTGTAAATGGGCCTAGTTGCAGTCCAAATGACTCAACTACAACTACGTTGAATGTCCAGGAAATCGTACAAGTATTTAAAAGTCCTCTGTGGTGTAAAAATCCATAACGCAGATTTGTCTCGACCGTTGACAAAGCCAGCACAGCTCCTCGGCAGGAGCGGAGGCAGAAAAAAAAAATCAGGTGGGCCCAAAATTTGGGGCAGTCGGTGGGACAACCGCATCCAACACACGTATGGTGCATGGGACTTAGTTCACGGGTACAGGCAGAGTTGCGAGTTCTCCTCCCCGCCCCTCACCCAAAAATTAACTTTAAAAATGTGGGGTTGTAAGCTGAGATTCATTATTGGACATTAATTAAATACACAGTAATTACCTAGTAACTACCACAGTAGTTAACCCAATAACCCCCTTTTCCTCAAAACTCTGCGACCTTATAGTCACATATTTGCAAGCTACAGTGATAACATATTGTGTGCATGCATGACAGTAGATGGCACTGTTCATCCACAATTCCTCATTATTTTTGAAACGTGTGAAATCATACAGTGTTAGCCTGGTGAGCCAGAAGCAACGCATCGTCCACGTATCGCACATCGCTAGACACTTGCATTGGGTCTGGTAAAACCAGGGTTGGAAACACAAAAAACAAAAAAAACGTGTCAATCAAATCGTGTTATCCAGTCACAGCACAGTAGGTGGGACAAGCGGCGGGTAGCCGTGACAACCAAACTCCGCCCACGTCTTGCGTAGCCCGTACAAACTCCCTCCACGTCCGCACTGATTGGTCGATTGATTCCGTACCGACGGCGAGCCTGATTTTCCCAGACCCAATGCAAGCGTCTAGCGATGTGCGTTTAGCTGCTTTGCTAATGCACATTTGAGCAATTTGTGGACGCTTTGTTTGGTCAGGCCAATCGCCTGTGCACGGCATCCAGCTGGAAGAGCTTTTACTTTTGGCTGTGATTTTACTTGTACTCAGAGATGGCAAAAGTACCGGGATTTCTTACTTGAGTAAGAGTAAAATACATTTGTGAAAAAACAACTTGAGTAAGACTACAAGGTACTGATCCAAATATCTACTCAAGTAAAGTAAGAAGTACAGGCTGAGAAATGTACTCAAAAGGTATTTTTGAAAGTACAAAGTACAAAACCTAAATTTGCCTTAATACTTTACAGGCGATTTTTTTTTTAGGGGCTCATCCGGAGACTAAATGAAAGCAACTTATCAACTGCTACTGTACTCAGTGCACTATCGAGTACCGCCCCCTACTGACTCATTCACGCTATACATTTAGTCCTACCATGTTGTTGGTAGGAATAAAAAAAGTAACGACCCTGTTATGGGAAAAGTAAGAGGTAGAAGTACTGATATTTTTATTAAAAATCTACTGAGTAGAAGTAAAAAGTACTCACAGAAAAAAAAGTACTTATAAAAGTACAGATACTGTTCTACTTAAGTACAGTACTTGAGTATTTGTAATCCGTTACTAGCCATCTCTGCTTGTACTTGATACAAGTCAGCATGCAACTTGCAGTGAAATATCACAGATGAGACCATTTCCTGCCCAACACATCCCTCTGTTAATCCCAAAGTCCTATTCCAGTGGATTTCATATAACGTTTTTAAAACATTCATACCTCTTTTAACCATTCGTTCTATCCACATTATTGGTAACCTGGTGAGCCAGAACCAACGAGCCGTCCACACATCACCCGCGAATGTACATTCCAGTGGTGTGCGATGTGTGGACTATTCGTTGCCTCTGGCTCACCATATTATTATGCGTTTCATAAGTCTAACTCGATGGGTGAAGTTGTGTGTTCCGTTCTCGGTCAATTTTAAATGTTTTTGTGTCTATTTTATAACTTTATTTAGCATTTATTTCTCTGCAGTGACAAAGTTGTTTTGCAGCATATCGAGTTCTATGCACCACACTGTATTTTGGTTATATTATATATATATATTTAAAAAAGTAATACGGTAGCTTTATGTGGTTTGCGTTTGGTAACACTAACAAACTGAAATGAAGGAGAGATGTGCAGTGCGACTGATGCAAGGTTTATTAGACCTGCTGTGTACCTCAAATAGAAATAAACTCTTCTCTGGTCCGCGCGTCCTTGTGTGGCTTCTTCTCAACAGGTGTCAAAAGTACCCAGATCTCTTGAGTAAAAGTAAAATACATTTGTCTAAAGTACTGATTCAAATATCTACTTGAGTCAACGTAAAAAAGTACAGGCTCTGAAGTGTACGCAAAATGATTTTCAACAGTGAAGTGGTTAGAGCAAAATAGCTGTTTTGTCAGGAAATAATTTCTTAGCTTGTCGTTAGTGTAAAGATACATATTACAAGATATCTGTATGTATGTCATGTATGCAGTAGGGGTGTAAATATCGATTTTGTATCGCTATATCGATACAACAGCTATCGATATATTTTTTTCTTCTATTTTTTTAAATCAAGTTACTCCTTGACGTAATTCCACTACCGTGCTGCGGGTGGCGCTAAGCCCATTTACCGCCGTCCTCGCTTCCTTGACACACAAACACTGCGTGCGTACCATGGCCATAGACTGTATATGTTCATAATCCACAAACGCTAACCCTGAGAACCGACGAATCGTCCACGCATCTTACACGATTATTTGCAAGACGATGCGTTAATTGGTTCTGGCTCGCCAGGCTAACGAGGACCCAATGAGTCCCATTAGCGCTTAAAGTTTATTCACTTAAAAGAAAAAGTGTAAACAGACACAGATCTCATCTGCAATCTTTATTGTCCATTTGTTTCACGGTCACTCACAGCGTCTGCATCGCCGCACTGTGGCGAGAGCTGGAACTAACGGTCCCAAATGTTCTTCTTACAGGGCATCGGAGCCCCAGTGTAATCTGCTGGTGCCCGCGGCAGACGTCTCCGTTCAGCCCAAATAAAGTCAAATCATTTGTGTGAAGACAGTCACCTTTCTTAGAAAACAAAAAAACAAAAACAAATAAAATATAACTACTCAAAAAATACCTTTGGAATAATATGTACAAGACTAACCGACAGTATAAATCATTAATGTACTGAAAGAGTCATTTTCCAGGTCAATTCAGATTTTTGGGGGGGGACATTTGACCAAGAACATTCAGTCTTAGTCACTCGAAGCAGTTTGGACAACTTTGATATTGGCGAGTATTCGAAGCAACGATCACTAGAAGTGGAAGTACATTTATATTCCTTCAGAAAAATTACTTGTTCTACATCATAGAATAGTGAGGGGCAAAGGGGGCAGCCCTGTTGGACACTGCTAGCTTTAAAGACGTCACGACAACCGTTCGTTGTGACACAACGCACAATTTGTCAGGTCCTGCGACAGCACAACCGTCGCACCTCCGCTTCCGTAGCGGAAGGGCAAACAACGTTGGCTTACTACAGAGGGAAGATTCCCTTTCTCGGCTTGCATGTTGTCTTGTTTATGAAGAAAAAATATAAATTGCACCACAAGTTCCAACGATCAAATGTTGAACGTTATCATCATCGACTTGACCAAATTTCCCAGGATGAGTAAATACCACAATTTAAATCCAGGAATGTGGTCAATTCCTAAAAACAAAACAGAACTAGTGCTTTGAAAAAAACAAGATCACCAAACATTCATACCGAAATATGTTAATCCCTGATCTTAGAGGCCAGATCTCTGTGTGCGTGCACTGTGCAGCTCTGCCCCCAAACAGGGTAAAAAAACAACATTTAAATCTCTTCCACCATTTTCTCGTTTTAAATCCGGTGAGTTCTCACCGCGTCTGAGGTTTGGAACTACACATCGTTTATTCACCCGCGTTTGGAGGCCAAGTTATGCTGACAAAGTACTGGTTAACACCAGAGTAAGTAAACATACACCATTAATTTAATACTCTATTGGTCGAATTGTTTCAACAATTGGCAAATAATAGATTTTTTTTTTTTTAGGGAAAATATCTAGATGCAAAAATGAATCTTAAAATGTAGTCAATTTTGGTTCACGTTAGCAAAGAAATACAATTAAGTGACTCAGACAAACTAATTAAAATTAATTTACGCGCTAATATTTTGATGGTTTCCTTCATATTCATAGAGATATCAAATTTGTAGACCAATGCGTGGTGGTGTCAGCAAAAAAACCGGCTACAATAACAATGATTAAATTCCTTGGCGATTAATCGATTATTGCATTAGTTGTCGATTGTCATCGATTAATCGACTAATGGCTGCACACCTAATGATTAGTAAGATCACAACATATTTCAGAATGCATTTTTGTTGACGTTTCACCCC
>OMKY01250463.1:0-15380 GCA_900302395.1 Bregmaceros cantori | reverse complement strand
CATCACCCAAACAATAAAATATTAAAATAATGAAATAATTCTTAATGTGTATGTAATTGTGTTTATAATTTTCTCCACTACTATTAATCATAGACTGCATGTAAAAATGACCGCGATAACACTAGTAACTTCTTCCCAACCCTTTGGAAGAAGTTACTCCCAACAGCACTTTTTTCCAAACAGTGGTATCGGCCGATACTGCAGAGCCAGGTATCGGGTTCGTTAGCGGTGCAACACTAATCATTATATAAGTGTGCAGCGTAGGGGAAGTAATCGAGTTGCATACTAGTTCTTGTCCTTTTTAACAGTGAAGGAGCATCGATTAAAACACAGCAGGACTTTTAAAACGCATGACCAAAGCACGCTCTCTGCAACCTTGAAAAATGCAATACATTAGTGAAGTACCACAATTATCAAACAACATTGATATCTGATTTGACAATTTACATATTTAAAAAAATATAATAATATTTCAAATAGATTTTTTGCACAGTCCCAGGTTGGTGTTTTTTTTATTGGGTGGATGTCCAATAGAATCAGCACCATTTCATCATCATTGTTCAAATGTAATCGAGACATTGGTCTGTACAATCTCTCTCCAGCAGTTACGGTCCAGGATCGCTGTCCGCAGATCATGTACATTCAAGTTTGTGTCTCTGGTTAGTGTGTCCACATATGTTAGTTTCCAGGCGCGTCGACCTATCGAATTTGGTTTCCATAAGATGAGGAAATTAATTCTGAGGTGGCAAGAATACAGTGCCTGCAAATTGCACACTGGACACTGGAGGGAGATCACCGTAGATTTGATATTTATTCGGAGGAAATTTCCAAAAGAGATACAATACAATAAAGATGTCTAGCAAAACGATGACGCAATATTCAACTCCTTGGTTCAAAATCAACAGGATTTTACCTCTGTGACCTCCTCCAAGATTACACTCTGGCCCGTACCCTTCGCTCATCCTCTTCCGGACTTCTACTCACCCCCACTTTCCGCCTCAGCACCCTCTGGAACTCACTCCCCCAACACATCAGACTATCTGACTCAATATCCAGCTTCAAGACCAACTTCAAAACCCACCTTTTTAAAAATCGCTTTCTCACTGTAATTGATGTTTGTTTATTGTTCTCTCCTTTTTTATTGTTGTTTCTTTTATACTTTTGTAAGGCGACCTTGAGTGCCTTGAAAGGCGTCTCTAAATAAAATGTATTATTATTAATTAAAGAGCAGCCCCTTGTGTAGATATTTGATGCTACCTCTTGGAAGCAGTGGCAAAGAAGAATGGAAGGGTCGGGGGATGATTAATAGTCAAACCTCCAGGCCCAGCAAAACTATGCCTGAACCTTGCCAAGTTGACAAAACAAAGACATAGCTCTCAATTCTGCTCATTTCTGGACGGCCCCAATTCCAAATGACGTCTGAAGTCAGCTTATAGGGCTCCACAGACATTGCATTCCCAACAAGGGGCTAGATGGAACGTCGAGAAACTGAGCAGTTTTCTGCTCCTGTCCAAAATCTTTTTGGATTTTCAAGATTGGTCGATACAGAGACACAATACGGAGCCCAGGTTATATTTGGTTATATTTCCATGAGCAATTAGTCAACGTTAGTCGACTAATCACTGCAACACTAGGGGTGCACCGTTCAAGTTTTTTTGCTTCCGATCCCGATCCTTTGATTTTAAGGATCAGCCGATCCCGATCTCCAGTACCGATTCCCGATACCAAGTCCTGATCCTGCTTTGCTTGTGATAACCAGAATAAAGTTCTAGTGATATGTTACAACAACAACAACAAACAATCATTTATATAGCGTTTTTCTACCACATAGTGGCACTCACAGTGCTTTACAGTGACCTCTCAATCACACATTCCCACGCCAATGGCGGCTGCTGCCATACAAGGCGCTCGCCATGACCCATTGGGAGCAATTTGGGGTTCAGCGTCTTGCCCAAGCACACTTTGGCATGGAGACCGCTGGAGCCAGGATTCGAACTACCAACCTTTTCGTTTTCAACCCTCCAGTCATTGGAACGGCCGCTCTACCAACCGAGCTACAGCCACCCCTTATCGATATCCCTAAATAATAACATATCAGTGGAGAAGAACTTCATAATTCTCTACACAGTACGAGATCATCCCACAGCAGCAGCAAGTGCTGCTGGGAGAGTGCACCATCATCCACTCTCCAGAGCGGAGCGCTCCCCGGCTCATTTACCGTTCCTGATCGGGACAAAATCACGAGTCCCGATCTTTGGAAACAAAGTCTGATTGGCCCCCGATCTGTGGATCAAACCGGTGCACCTCTATGCAACACTACTGGACAGTAGCCAGTTGACAAAAATAAAGGTGATGATGGTCAAAATATTAACCAAACAATACATGAACCAAATTTCCAAATGAAGATATTGGCAAGGGATGAAAAACCGTTGGATCGGCTGGTGTAATCCAGGGCAAGTTGCTGACCCGAGCTACCTCAGGGCCACGGAGCCAGCGTGTTAAATTACATGTTCAGTGGTGTAGGAGGAAACCAGAGCACCAACACCCCCATCATTTAGCACCCCAGACAGAGGTGACCAGACTAGCAGAAAGGGCACCAAGGGCAGTGCTGTACAAAGTAGTGAACAGAAAAACACAAGACCGCATAGGCCTATTCAGTCGTTTCCCAATGCTAAAAGGAACAGCCCTGGAACGTGAATATTGTGAAAACAAAGCTAAAGAAATTGAGGCAAATGCATTCACCCGGTCAGAAGTTATGGACCAAACAAAATTGTGGCCATCTTGAAGTGTTGCCTTCCACCAACCTACCCTAGAGCATTAACACACCGAACCTCAGACAAATCCATACATACATACCCTACACTCGTGTTTCTGGGATAAAAATATTGTAACTTCACTGGAAAACAGTAAACAATCTCTACTACTCCAGTCAAATCTCTTCTACTTCAGTCAAAGTGTAACACATGCGGTCATATTAGAAATCTCTCAATACACAGTGATTGAATGGACAGCAATAGGCTGCACAGCCGTAGGCAACCGTAGGCATATCGCCTGCCTATAAGGTCCCTTGTTGTAATGCTATGTCTGGGCATGGTACTGGAAATCCTATCCGAACCCCTGGTGCTCCCGTTGCATTGTGGGAACTCTTACTATCCCACCTGAGCTGAATCTAACCCATCGTGCGTTGTGTGTGTGTGTGTGAATTTATCCCGCAGCACCCCGGTGTAATCTTACACCCATTACAAAAGTCATTTACAAGTATCAAAAAAAAAAAAAGATTACTTTTTAAAGTTCTAAGTATATTTCTGAACTGTCACTTGCAATCACAATTGTGGTTTCATTGGACTTCTGTGAAACCAAGATTTCTGTAGTGCCAGCCAAGGAGTTTTGGTTATCCATCCCCTACACACAAAGCAACTCCCGCTCCTCTGTACCATATCAGCCGTTGCGGAACCCGAGGTCCAGCGGCACAGGGCTTTTAGTAGTTCCACGAGTTAACTCCAAATCGCATGGAGAGTCCCCATTTAGCTTCTATGGCCCTCGACCATGGAATGGTCAGGGCCGTGGAGACTGTCGATGTTTTTAAGAAGAAGCTCAAGACACATCTCTTTAATCTGGCTTATAACTAGGATGTTACCATCATCGGTACATCAGCCCACTGTATTTGTTTACGTGTGTGTCTGTGTGTTGTGTTTAAGATTTCCCCCGGGGTATCCAGCAAATGCGACAAGCATTCTCAACTAGAACCAGAGAGGGATTGAGAGACCAGCCTCGCCGAATGCAGAGGCCCAGCGTCTCTCGAGAGAACTGAACGCAAAGGCAACCTTGCCCCAATCCCTGCGTCCACCGAGACTGTAAATACCCCGGGGTATTTGCAACGGGCCGACGACTGTCTAAACCCAATACCTCTGAGCGTGTGTGTCCATGGTTGTTTGGGTTGGGGAGGCTGTGGGTAACGTTCTGTCCAATGTTCTGTTTCTGTAAAGCACTTTGTGTTGCTCTGCATGAAAAGTTCTATACAAATAAAGTTTGAGTTTGAGTACCACTCACCATATCTGTAGTTTGATCTTCTTGCCCTGTAGTTCCACCGTTTTGATCTTGAAATCTATACCTGCAAAACAACAACAGAGGCGGTTAGCAGGCATGTCAGCACTCTGGACCAAGTTGGACCAAAACTAGTTGACGCTTGTAACAGTGTCACACACATCCCATAAATGCCATGTAAGCGGATGGGAAGAGACACGGTGTCAAATGACCAAAGAATTGTCGGCCAGCATCAGTTGACATTGGCGCCAAAGCCGCTGCCAATAGGGCCGTTCTAACGCCAGGGCTTGGCGTCGGCAGACATTTTGGTGGGACCACGTACGGTGAAGTAAATGTACGGTTACTTACCACTTCACGGCCATTATATAGGGCCAAATAAGATTTACGTAGTTAGGCTGCCATCTTCTGGAGATTGATAGGACGTGGATAAATCAATGATAGAACACTTTTATGCAAAGATCGCTCTCTGCCTGTTCGTCTGACTGCAATGCTACCACCATAATGTCTGCCGCCAGTAAGCAGTGACCTCATCAACAGCCTGATTGACGTGGAAATGTACAGCCGTCAACGCAGAAATGCGTAGCGCGCAAAGCGCAGGATGCATGCAGAACACAGGAAAATGTGAAGTTCAGCGCCAAAGGGATGGGGGAGTGGCTCGCCAATTCGAATTCAGTCACCACCTGACCGCACGTAAATTATAGATAAATTGATGCAATGCTTGCACAGCCAATATTTTGTCCTTGAGTAGTTTAGTGTGGTGATGCATTGTCCCATCCCAGTCAACAATCCCAACAGTCAACCATGATTTGAAGCCTTATGTCTGGGCAAATGAACTAAGTCAAATCAATTTCATAACCTAATACCAGAGCTGCAACTAATGATTATTTTGATAATCGATTAATCGGCCATCTTTTCTGACGATTAATCGGTTGCAGCTCTACCTAATAGCACTTCTTTATATGCCAGATTATATGGCTCTAAGAGCTGAAGAGAACCAGTTCACCAACACATTGTTTTTACAGCCATCTCTTGTTGAGCAGCATATTTCAGTCTGGAATAGTATGTTATGCCTTGAGCACAAAAGACTATCAACTTCATGTATGCAAGAAATTGGTTATTAAGCAATATGTTGCATTTTCCCATGTGTATTCAAGATTAGGGCCACCACGAATCATCATTATTATTAAATCATAAAATTATTATTATTACTTTTTCTTTCATAACCAAAAATAGGGGCTGGCTCCGTAGTGTAGCGGCTAAAGGTGCTGCGCTGAGACAGCCTCACGCATAGCATTGTCGCTGTGGCTTAGATCACAGCACACGCAGCGCCCCGAGATCGCTTCACGGCCATATTATTGCCTGTCCGCTCCGTCTCACACAAACGCGGTCAATAAAATGAGGAAAATGGTGCTAGTGGCAAAAAAACCAACAACTTTTTGGGGACCTCCTCTGGAGCATTAACACACCGAATATGGGACAGATCCATTCATCCGTCCAAGCTATCGTGTTAACATGAAGGTCGAAGGATCTGCCGCGGGGGATGTGGTGGTGGACGCAAAACCATTACATCTCCAGCGCTCCGCTTTTCGGGATGTAATAAATATGTCCGCAACCCCGCTGTGCACGCTCATCATGCACAGCAGATGTTGTGGAGGTCAGTGGGGTGACAAGGATGCACTAATGGACTCCAGATTCAGCCTGTGCACACATACTTGGAGCCCCAACAAAGTGCACACCGGCCAAGTTGCCTTCACAGCTCTCTCAATGCAAGGCACGAAGTATGAATTATTAAAGAGGTTTACATTAGCAAACGGGCATGTGAATTGAAATTAACTTGATATATTTATTTTTTTCAGTTTCAAATTAAGGCTGAATGATGAATTGCAATTAGGGCTGTGCAAAAAAAAAAAAATTTTTGATTCGATTATTTTGTTCAGGATTTTTGAAAAGGTGAAATCGTCAAATCGGATTTCCTTTTTAACATTGAAGATTTTACTGGTCTGTTTAAGTTGTATGGGTAAATAAAATGTATATAAATTGATAATTGTATTAATCCTAAGCCAAAGGGTGAAGTGCCTCTACTTAATTCCAAAACCAGACACCATTTGCAAAGTTTGAAATATGAAACTTCTAGTTTTTATATATTCCGTCCTTTTTTTTTCTCAAGAAATTGGAAACAAATCGAAAATCGAGATTTTAAAGACACACAAAAGACAAAAATTATTTTTTAGCAAAATCGTACAGCCCTAATTGCAATAGTCTGCAGTGGGATCAGCCTTATTTGATTTACATTTGAGACAGACAGACAAGGAATTTGTGGCCTGGTCATTCCAATAGTTCAACAAGGGTTGTTGCAACTTGCAATGACTAAGCCAAATATTAACGTTTACATGTTACATAATCATTGTCCAGGAGACGTTTCCCTGAATTAAAAACTGAATGGTGCAGATAACCTGGGATTGAAGTCCATGCCAACTCTTGAATCCACCCTGTAGAACTAACATTAGTATTCCATGGGTATTCTCTGAATCAACAACCGTATTAACAATACATTACACAATTACAGAAGCTCCCTTTCAGGTAGAGCTGCACGATTTTTAAAAATTAACAGTTGATCCCCAAGCAAAGTACCATTTTAGATTTGATTGTTTTGTTTTTTTATAACCTGCAATGACCATTCATTGCCGGCAGCGGTCGCCCTGTAACCGCTTAATTGCTGCAGATTAAATCGATAGTTGACGATTATTTCAATAATCACTAATCGATTAATCTAGGGCAGCAAATAACCTTTGTTTTGATCATCGATTCATTTTTACCGACGATCAAATCGATGAATCGTTCATTTGTTCTCTTTAAAATCTGAACGATTATTTACACTAATTAAGATTATTGTTGTAGGGCTTAACAGCATTCAATATCCAAGAGAATGGGCAGGGCCATGACGGTGGGAAAGGATGCCGACAGGACTTAGGAACAACGTATTCAACACGTTGGGGCAGAGAATGGGCCAAACAAGGAAACGATTTATCGATCATCACATTTCAATAATCAATTAATTAGCTCCAATCACAATTACACATTAGATCTCCGATCATGGCCAACATATTGAGCCAGTGAGAGGCCAGTGAGAAGCGCTCAAGGTGAGACTTCCGGTGGGGGTCTCAAAGTGAGTGGAGTCAGCCGGCCAGTAAAGTGACAGGTCCAGTCAGAAACAGCTGTGGCGAGTGGGTGGAGTTGTAGAATATAATGAAGGCTGCGGCTGCCAGAGCGTGAGTCACTGACCTCTACGCCCTGGGGGGAGGGAGTGGAGCGACTGCACGACGAGCTAGCACGCCCCACGCAGGACGCGCCACAGACTGCAACTAATAAGGACGTAAACTTTTTTTTTTTACTAGAGCCACCTCAGCGTGAAATGGGCTGCAAGCGTTCAAGGCAAGTTCAGCTTTGAGATATTCTACAAACACATGAAGAAGGTATATGTGATGCTTAATTCACAAGAGACTTTACTTAGGAATTAGGGCTGCAACGAACGATTATTTTAATAATCGGTTAGTTGCCGGTTATTTAAACAATTAGTCGATTAATCAGTTGACATCACCCAAAATGTTAACCCCCAACAATTTCAAGAGATTAATCTTGTTAACTTCAAAACTAGCCAAACTTGGTTCTTTTTAAGCAACAAATGTACAAGTTAATTTCCCGGAGACAAACTTATTATTATAGATTTTCTTTATTATATTTGATGTTTTCACTTTTTCACCCCTTTTCCATTTAATATTTCATATTTTCAAATATGATTTATTAATATCAGATTTGCCTGGACCAATGGGGGAATGTCAGCACAAAACTGGCAAAATGACAATGATTCAATTTCATTGCCGATTCATTCTATAATCAATGAATCAACTAATCGTTGCAGCCGTATTAGGAATAGTAAATGGCCGGAAATGCTGAGCTTATCGAAGCTGCGGATACCTAGTAATGGGCTGTTAAAAGTCTGACATCTGTGCTGCTGAACCAGCACCTGAACCGTTGAATAACGGGAGTTTTCTAGGCACTGAACCAAGCTCTAAAATGCAGCCTAGGATGAAACTATCAATTATCATGATCATCGATTGATAAACAGTAAAACATGTCATTTTTGAGCACATTGTAAAAAGAACTAGTAAACTACAAGGGGGCACACCGCTATCGTTCACTCTTGTTACAATCATTCTTGCGGTTGCGTTAGTTTGCAATTTATTTACATATCTAGTTGAAACGACGCATGAAGACCTAACTGCAATTTATTCTGTTGGTGGCAAGGTGCAAAACATATATATTATTTTTATTTATTTTTTTAAATCAGATGTTTTGGGGGAGGTGAGGATTTTACTATTGGGGATATCACCCAGCTCCAGTAATAAAGATATATACATGTGTGTGTGTGTGTGTGAGAGAGTTTGATCAGCCTCGAAAGCCTACCCAGCAAAAACAAAAATTCTGAATCAAACCCGTCAGTTTTCATATCATTTGAAATATTATTTTAATATCAAACTTAGTTGCGGCAGGTCGACTGTGTAAAGTGTGTTATCGGAGAGGGTGAATTGATGCCATTCCCACGGGGGAGGAGGACGTTGCCCTTTGGCCCAGAACGGTGTCGAACTTGAAGCAATAAGACACCAGACATAACCCGTGCTGCTTTATGGACACGCTGCAAAAAGGAAGAATACGACAGACAACCAAGTCACCAAATAACTAAACACTCGAGTCATAAAGTTTCAAAACTCATGACTCATCATGATGATAGGTTTCATGTTATAAAGCCTAGGGCTGTCATGATGACACATTTTGCCCGACGATAAATTGGCCAAGACCAAATATGTCTCGGTTGAGGAGAAACGGCAGTCTGAAGTTCTGAACTCAAACATTTAGCCCTGGAACTAACCCACGCTAAGTTCTCATTCCCGGTTAGAATATGCCCCATGTTCCCAGGGCAACAACAAACTATTTCAGCGAGTACTACCCAGAAATTTGCAAGTGCGTTTAAGCAACATTGCACCCACCATTCCGTTAGAAAAAAGGTGGGAATGACAAGGGAATAAAGAAATAGGCCAAAAATAATAATAAACGTTGCATTGTACGTCTTGTTGAATTTCGTGACAGGCCTGTTAAGCCTGCCAAAGCCATGAGTTAAAATAAAAAGGGGCACCGCAAGGTCTCCGCCCACAGCATCCGGTTCCTGAATCAAATCCCGAGACATAAAGACCGACGCAGCGGAAAGCTACACTCCATAAAGTGACTTCCTAGACTTCCTCGAGGGAAGGGGGGCAGGGGGGTGTTCTTGCTATACATGACTAAGGACCTAGCACATCATATGACCCGAAGACATTTTTTCAGGAATGCATCTCACAGCACTGTATACTAAAGCTGCATCAATAATTTGTGTCAGTTATTGTCATTAACATAAAAATCATGGCAAGCCAGAACAAATTAAATCCACGCAGCGCATGTGACTTGAATGATAATTTTGTCTGGAATTTCTGGATTAAACGGGCTCGAAAAGGCGAGACGAGTCTCGACTCGAACAACGCTCGACTTAACGGGGACGCTGAAGGGTCCAGACCCACCGGACTAATCAGGACCAATTAGTCGCGTGCAATGCGTGGATGAGTTGGTTCTGGCTTGCCAGGGTACCATTTGTTTTTTTATAAAATCGATTCATCCGTTGACTTTTCCTTTTAAAATCAAAGTGATTATTAACCTCAAATGCCATTAATCTCACTACCGACACATTGCAGATTGTGTACTAACATTTCTATAGCTTATAACATTTTTTTTTCACCCAAGCTTACTTATTATCCTCATTGTATTATTCAGTTCAGTATCCAACTGAATGGGTGGGACCATGGCGCTGGGAATGGAGACTGGCACCGGGAAACATTCACATCGTTTTAGTGGAGGAGGATGGACCAAACACCAAACAAAATGATTAATCACTTGGCGATTAATTGAACAATCTATTAAAACCGGCTGCAGAGTGTGTGTAGGAACATTTCCTCCATTACATACATGATCATTCAAGGCCAACAGCAGTGGAACAAAGCAGCCAGCTCGACTAAGTCCGCTCACATGCACACTGGTTGCAGGTTCATAGAGTTCATTTGTAGCTTGCAGGGAAATGCGTAAAAGATGCAGTAGTTTATTCAATTCAAAGATGTTTCCGTAGTGTTTCTGGTGACAACAATCTGTATACGGAATGTGTGGTCAATCAAAAAAAGGTGTCATGTAGGCGACTGGCGATTTGGTTGTTCCCTCATTTTTTGGTTTTCATCATTATGCTGAACACAGTTTGTTAAAATTAGCAGTGTGGTGATTTTCCACCATTTTTGGCCGCCACGATTTGACATTGTACGTATTTTGATTAATTGTGACATCGTCCATAAAAAAGCCTTTCTTACCGGCATGGCGCCATTATGCAGTGGTCGCGTGGGTTAGCCAATTGTGCTCCGAAACGTCATTGGGGGCCCGCGTAACACAGCCAATCCTCTGCTGAAACGTCACCACCACATTCTGGGAACTGAATTACCTGCGTCCGACTGCCTGGTGTTTGATGCAGACTCCTCGGTCAGGCGCCGTTTTAATACCGCCGCATGGAGACTCCGCGGTCGGGCGCCGTTTTAATACCGCTGTGTGGAGACTCCTTTTTGGGGCCACGATCATCACGATGGGACATTTTCTAAATCGCCACACACTTAGTTACAATATATAGTAATGTTGGTTAATAGTAGGCAATGCCGGGCATTAGGACTGGGGTGATCAGAAAATGGCCCAAAATACCGCAATGAAGTGCAAAGGACGTGGACACGTGGCTCTTTCCACCAGATTCAAAGTAACCAATTCCACCTCTATAGGATTCAAAAGAGCTCATGTATACACCAACGGATCCCATCCTGCTAGGAATTGACATGATCATGACTTTTGTTTTACGGTGACAATTTTGACCATCATACATTTTAAAAAATATCCACAATTACCAAATCATGGCGGCTCATGATCTCGAGCCAAGCGTGACCCATTAGGCATTAATATCAATTTGCATGAAGCTGTCCAATAACAGATTGTGATGAATGTTTCGAGTGGTTTTGTAACAGCTGCACCCTGCACCCCCTGCCCATCACTGCATATGGTAATCTATCAGATGATCGATACTCAGTACTACAGATTTCCAGAATTAAGTTAAATGTGCATATCAGGAGAGAAAGTGAGGGAGTGGCGGGGAAACAAATGTTACAAGAAAAAAAAAATTGGGGCGCCAGATAAGTTATCATGCTTTAAAAAGTTAAAAGTAAAGTTTACGATGAATTGCCTTATTGAATATCGGTATACACCGAGACTATAAAATCTTCATTTGCCATAACAGTTGAAGGATGATGGTGACATTTTCTGGATCCTAGCATTTTAATGTCAGCATGAAATTATCTTTCTGTACCAGAAACCACAGGTTTTGGGTCAGGGCAAGCCCTCTGTAGTCTGCATAGTGCATACCCAGCATCGGTGAAGGCAGCATGCCAGGGGAACCGAGTTGTCCCACTACAAAATTCAGCACGAGAAAATATCTGAATATCACACCGTTTTCTTAGGTAAAAGAAATATATTAGAATTTGCTTTTTCATTGTTAAACATTACAAATGTACATGAATCTAGGATATGAAACCAGCTAAAAGCTGTAGAATGAGAGTGGTCAGCCAGCAAATAGCCAACGTGACCGTTTTGGAATAAATCAGTGCACAAGGAAAGTTGTAGCCAGTGCCACTGCCAAATTGAACAAACAGGCATGCATATCCTTTTCCTCCGCGGGCAGCAAGAGAATTTCTTCACGTTTGATTTTCGACTCCAAAACAAACTTGCTCTTTATGGAGCACAAACTCCAGTGTGGCCGCGCACGACTGGAGCAATCAGCAGTTTCCGTTAGCACTACCCCAATGGAAAGGCCATTTTTCATGCTGGGACGGAGAGAGAGAGTCAGTGATAGCTGGTGTGGAAGCATGGAGGCTGCAACCAGTGATCTCAGTAAATTTTGGATTGTAGCATTTTTTTTTAAATCCCAATAAGTAAGATCGCTTCCCCTCATGTTCATATACTGCACGTCCTCCCCCCCTGCTCTCGCTACCCCCTTCACACGAACCGTGAGGGGAAGCGATCTCATGGTGCTGTGTGTGCTGTGATCTAAGCCACATCAATAACACTATGTATAGGGCTGACTTGGGCCAACCCAAAGACATCCATTTTTTTAGTGATGGATTTCATTTTATGTGATGTGAAATGTAAAACCGACTGAACTAGACACTACAGGGATGACAGAAGGGTAGGGGGGCACAGGGTGAACAGGGAAGGGGGCTTCCTGGGTGATATTTTTAAGAAGCAGCTGTGTGTTGCTGTCTCTAAAGGTATGACTGCAGTGTCAAACCATGCACGTGCACACTTTATGACATAATCTACTGCAGTATGTAGTGTGCCAAGTAGAGTTGCAACTTATCAATGATCTTAATTGGTTGCTACACATTTGATCGAGTCGATTCACTGCTCGCCACAACGCATTTATTTAATACATGTTGCTCCCAATACCAGTCCCCATTCTCCGCACCGTGGCCCCGTACCGCCTCTTGGAAAGTAAACACTCCCAAGCCTCACAGTAACACACAATAAAGATGAATATAGGTGAAAACGCAAAACGTGCACCTTCCACGGTATTAACTTTTATCACAATCTGCAATTAGTGTGGAAGAAGATAATTAAAAATAGCAATATTAATTTGCTAAACTAATTAATAAATCATTGAAAAAAATGTATAATAACTAGAAGCACAAACCTGCGCCTAACCCCAAAACCTAACCCTTAAACTTAGTCTGGCGAGTCCGCCATGTTCTGAAACATCCCAAACGCGGCCGTTTGGGAGACTAAACGCGCCTTGGGCGCAGCTGCGGGAGACACGCGTGGCGTCACTACGGAGAACGGGGATCGTTCAAACGTACACGCCACCTGTTAATATCAAATCAAACTTTTTATATAGCACTTTCCATGCAGAGCAATGTTACTTATAGGCTACAGAAATCGAATCACCCCTTTCTTTTGTCATTTCCAACAACTCTGCAAAATTTCATCCAGATCCTTGCTCAACATTTTCAGTTATCGAGGGGACAAACAATCGTGTGAAAACACACTGCGCTCCGCCCCGGCGCAGGTAATAAATGATCATAATCATTATTTACATGAAATATTAACTAATAATCGTTCAGGTATTGCATTGTGCAAGGATCCAAACTAAATACACATTGAGTGACCAGCACGGCCGCTGTCACCTCCACACTGTCCAAATTCATTCTTACACAGACAGGACAGGGGTGCCATTTTTGTGGATTCACTGCGATGTCAACCAGACCGACAAAATCAGTTTGTCGCCCACACCCTGCTAAGACGATACGTGGGTCTCCATGCCATGTGTCACACCTACTGCGCAGTTATTTAATAACTGTATTTTATTGACACACCTTTTTTCTAACCTGCTTAATCCACATCTAACGATCATCCGAGTCACGTGCGATGTGTGGACGATTCATTTGTTCTGGCTTGCCAGGCTAGTGTTACACTACTACGAAAACAAGACTTGGCGTCGACAGGTTTTACAAATTGAAAATCACCGTCTATGCAAGTCCTTAGTGCAGTCTGCAGTTACATTTCTAAAGTAATAATTCAATTGTGACCCTCTTGGCATCCTTAAGATTGCAGCTTAATTCTAGACTGGAAAGATTGGGAAAGTATTTCTGGCTTCACACTTCAATAAATATTGTCCAAGCACAGGCAAGACACAAACGAAAGCATGACCTTCTGCTGCAGATGTGCAAGGCGGCGATCATGAAATCTATTTCAAGTCTTTTTATAGACAAACCTGACGGCGACACATAAAGATGCACCCCTAAGCACTTTGTGGCGTCGCGCTCACACCTTTTACTACAGTTCTGTGTGAAAAAACAGAACACACACCTTTACGCCAATAATTAAAACTTGAGGCAATCACCTCAGCCCTAAGAAAAGGTAACCACAAAAACAATGATGTGGGGGGAAAAAAAAGTTAATGCAACAACGTAATGACACCCATTTACCTTGCGATTGGATTTGAGAATATATACAGTGGCTTTGTGTAGAGGACAGAGTGAAAGGAGTGACCAGCAAATAGAGAAATTGGTTTGGCCCACCAATGTGGAATTCACAGACAACAATGGACGGCACATTGTCTACTGTTTGCACCCAATGGAGAGAGCCTCAACACAACGTCTGTGCAAAACATTTAAAATCAAAATCCGATAACATGTTTAAGATTTCTTAAATATGTGAATGAGAATTGCGATACGTTAACGTTGTAGTAACAGATTTAGTATGGCAGCACCAGTCACTGGTTTTGCTGGTCATGTAGTAAATTATAAATGGATATTTGGATGTATTTAGATCTATGCAATACAACATGAAACTATGTTTATTTTTTGCAACTAATTATTTATTTCAATAGTCAATTAGTTGCCAATTATTGAAACGATTAATCGACTAATCATTCAAGTATTTTTTGCCAAAACATTTAGTGACAGAAATTAATTCTGTCCAATTGAAATGTAGTCAATTTTGGTACAACATCCAACAGATGTACAGCAATTTAGCGACTATGACACAAACTCATTACAATTAATTTATACACTAATATGTAGATGTTTTTCATGTACTTTATCAGTAATGCTGAATAATCATGAACCGGAATTTGGATTTTCAGAAATGATCGAGTAATATCAAATGTGTGTAGACCAACCGGTAGTGGTGTCAGCAAGAAACAATGATTCAATTCCTTGGCGGTGATCACATTAGTTGTCGATTAATTTCATTACTGATTTAATACTCTTGCATGCCCAAGAGTGAGGTGAGGTATCATTCCCAAAAGGGGCACAGTTTGCAAAATTTGACTTTTTTAAAATTATATTTTGAGTAATGGAATTTGTGAGAAATCGATGGATTCATCAGGATCTTATTTTTTGGCAAAAATCATACAGCTTTACCTTAAACTCCGTTTAAGGTAAAGCTAAAGGTAAAGTTAAACGGGTGAGTGTCATAATGCTGTCAATCTCATCCCAAATACAGGTTCAACTTTTATGTGTTTTAATTAGAAATGCAAGTCAATATTTGATTTTTTTTGTGTCTATGACTCAACCGTCTTATTCATATTGATTGAAATTTCAAACCCATATTTTTGTAAGAATTGTTAAACTGATTGTTACACACTACCACTAAAAGTAGATTTTACATTTACAAGT
>OMKY01250461.1:0-15736 GCA_900302395.1 Bregmaceros cantori | reverse complement strand
TGCTAATGGTGCATATTTTTACAATTTGGGCTTGACCAGTGAACAATGTTTAAATACTTTCAAAACTATTTTTTTTAAAGTAATTTTTTCCGGCATCCATCTTTATTGGATAGGATTAGTGCGAAACTGGGTTGAAGAGATCGGGGGTAGACATTGCAGACAAGTCGACGAACGTAGTCGAACTCGCGACACTGTGGACACAGCGCCACTAACATCAATGGGGTCGCGTTAGGTGCGGTGTCCACAACCACTTGGCCAAGGCGGACCCCCCGGGCCCCTGTTTTTAGCACGTAAACTCGTCTACAGGCCGATTCATACCCTACGTGTGGCTGATTGCGTACGTAATCCGTCCGTACATCACTGAACATTCCCAAAGCCTAGCCCTATTTGTTGAAAACTTCATTTTTTTTGTCCCTGTGCCCTGGACTCGACGCAACATAAATGTACAGATAGTTACGCACTAACTTTGCAAATCTCTCGCCTCATTCTTGCGTTATTTTGTGACTCTGTTGACATTAATTCCCCAGATCCGTGTCCATTTACGTGCATAATTGACAGAGAGAACGTGTGAAACGCCCCACACGTATCCATATACGTAGTTTACGCGAGGTATGATCAGGCCTTATCGGGCTCGTGCATGGGGACATCACGGCTAGCACGTACAGTGAAGTATACGTATAGATACGGTTAAGTGGTATATATACCTTACCACTTCACGTCCATTTGTATTGGTATAAATACAATGGACGTAGTATGTTATCAATCGCCAGCAGATGGCAGCCTATAACCATGGATAAATCAATAATAGAAGACTTTAAAACTGACAATGTGTTGCAAATATCGCACTACGCCTGTTCGTGACGATCCAGCAGTATGTAAATGAATCGTGAATCGAGATCTTGTGAATCGAAATCAAATCGGTTCAGGAAAATTCAAATTGATTCCTAGCCCTAATATTTGACTTGTTTTGTTTTAGACGTATAATGTTATATTCTATGAGTGAAAGATATCTTCAGCGCTGTAAACCTACTGAGTGACTGGCGTGTTTACACTCCACTCTGCAACACATTATCCGTGTTATACAAACACTGCAGAGTTCCGAGGTAATTGAAATGTTTGTTTGTCCGATGACTCAACTCAACAGATTTTTCTTTTTTTTTTACAGCGCCAAATCGCAACCGAAGTTGCCTCGAGACGCTTCACAGAAATATTTTAGATTTTAGTATATGGAATACACTATCAATTTTTACCTAACTGCCTTCCCAGACCTGATGGTTCATGCCCCTTACCAAGTGTTATGGCGATGTGGCTTGTAGGGTCACGCCTCCATTGTCCTGATTGGCTACAGGTTGTGACATCATCGGATGTCCCCTCCCAGATGGCTAAGCATTTGATTGCTAAGCGTTGACATTAGGGGTGCACCGATCACGTTGTTTTTTGCTCCCGATCCGATCCCGATCCTTTGATTTAACGATCGGCCGATCCCGATCTCTGGTACCGATTCCCCATTCCCGATAGCGAGTTCTGATCCTGCAAAAATTGGTAGTGCCCAAACTATTTGGCACAATTGTCAATTTCAATAATAGTCAAAGTAAAAAAACAGTCATTTGGCTCCCCAACTCATTTACAGATCCTATTCGGGACAAAATCACGAGTCCCGATCCTTGGAAAAAAGTCTGATCGACCCCCGATCACCGATCTGAGGATCGGATCGGTTGACATACATACGTACGTACAAACTGACGGATGAAACTACCTACGGAACCGGTTGAATGCGTCAGTTTCCGTTATTAGCGGAGGCCAAAAATGGGCCTTAAGAGTTGTTTAATAACGGAACTCCTTTAGCAGAGTTTGAGCTTGTTTAGTGACTGTCTTCTCTCTCCACAGTACAACAGAGTGTGGGTAGCAGACCAGGATCATGTCTGGCGTTCAGCAGAGATCAGCCGAGACTTCCATCCTGGAGACAGCGAGCTGCACCTCACGCTAGATGATGACGGCACGGTACTGTAGTATTATGGCTGGCTAATGATGGGAGCCTTGTAGGCGTGCACTGACCACGTTTTCTTGCTCCCGATCTTATCCCGATCCGTTGATTTTTAAGGATCGTCCAATCCCGATCTCCGGTACCGAGTCCCGATACAAAGCCCTGATCCTGCAAAAATTGGTAATACCAATAACTATTTGGCACAATTGTCAATTTCAATAATAGTCAAAGTAAATAAAGTCATTTGGCATGCTCCCCAACTCATTTACCGTTCCTGATCGGTACAAAATCACAAGTCCCGATCCTTGGAAAAAAGGTCTGACCGGACCCGGTTCACCGATCTGGAATCGGTGGTTGTGGTTGCCGGGGGGAGACATTAAACATAGTGCATTCACCTATAGTACACTCAACAGCAACGAGCGAGTTTTCGGACACTAGAGTCGGACACTTTCAACAACCGTCACAGAAAGTCAAATATACTTACATTTATAACTATTTGCCGTGGTCGGTCACCCTTAACTCCGGCACACGCGGCGCTGAAATCGCTTCCCCTCACGGTCATATACTGCATGTCCGCTTGGCCCTGCTCTCTCATCTGCCATTACCCCGGCATCATCATCATCATCACTCCTTTGAGGCCCATTTATACCTCACCTAAACTACGAATACGGATGGAGCGTTTCATAGTTCTCTCCAGGGCTCCGAACCGGTTCAAGGAACGAAAACGAAAACCGGAAACGAACGGAAATTTATGGAATTTTATGAGGAGCGGAAACGGAAACGAAAAAAGACTTATTCAAATGTTCCGGAACAGAAACGGAACATTATGAAATCCACAAAACCGGTTAAAAACGTTTTTTTTTTCTGTTCTCTATATATTTGAACATATCCTATGTCTGGGAGACTATTTCGGTTGTGCATCCATCCAACTTTCACTGTCAGTCATCAAGCCCCATGCATCTGGGGCTCCATCTTGTGGACAGACGAGGAAGCGAATGTAATGGTGTTAATACAGTTACACAGAAGTTTGAAAGTCCACCAAATATATTTTGTATAAACTATATCTAAACTTAACATTGCACAGTATAAGGAACTTTAAGAACGAACAAAATTTTTGTGTTCCGAACCGGTTCAGGACCGATATTTTGGTGACGGAACGGTTCCGAGAACGAAAACGTTAAACAGAGACCTGCCTGAACCGCCTGAAAAATAATTCCGTTTTCAAGCCCTGGTATCATGTGTATAACAATATGACAATGATACTAATAATACAATTAGGAGATGCTAAGTGAATTTTGAAAAGGCTCTTGAATCGGTCATCTTCAGATTCGGTCACTTTACAGAAGGCCTCACTGAACGCTCAACACTTAATTCCAGTCCATCATGAATAAGCAGGGGTGAGTGTCTTATCAATTATCAGTACATAAGAACATCAGATGCAGACTAAAGAATCTCTGAACAAAATTCTCACCCCAGCAAAATGCTCATTCTCACTCTCTCTCCTGTCCCTCAGTCTATTCCACCTCTGTCTTCTGCTCTTTCTTTCAATCTCTCTCTTTTGGCTCTCTCTTTGTTGCCTATATGTGCATGCTCTGTGTTTTGTTTGCTTTGTTAGTTTTACCTTGATAAAATGTTGAACAAATTCATTATATAACATTATATTGGTTAACATGATGTACATGTTTTTCTTTTTTACATTCTGTTTTGCACTAATTATTCTTTTCCTCAACTGCTAATCATGGAATACTAAATTGGTATTGTGCAAATGCTTTTAGGCAGGGGTGGAAAACATAATACAATAATGATAACAATACCTATTTGTTTTCATACATTTTGAATATGTTAAGAGAACGACCAAAGGTGTGGTGCTGTTTAAAGAGCAAATAACCACACAACAAAATGAGCAGATAATTCAATAATCCATCTTCTGCCATTTAGTTGTCAGGTACACGATCAACTCATTTCATCAATGTTGCATCAAGGTTGAAACAAATAGCTGTGTAGGAGTCTAGAGTGGAGCCGGGTGAGGGAAAACCATGCTACCAAAGTGCGGTTGTCTAAAACAGTTTCAGGTGACTGGTAAAATACTAATAATAATGGTGGGACAGCTCAAGACATTTTTTGCCTGTTTCTGAACATAGCTATGGTATCCCTATGCGAACAGCGTGTGAAAGCCAAAACAACAGAGTAAAACAAGGCAAACTGGTATTTTGAGATGTGCTCTGTTCAAGCACAAGAAATCATAGTGCAGACGTATTTGATTAGTTTGCATATGTAAATAGACCATCTGTATTTATACAATTGAAAACACTTTAGTGCACACTTGCCTAAACGTTTTGCACAATATCACAACTACTTTGTGTATAGAGCTTACATGATGTTAATTGGTACCTTCTCTGTTTTAGGGACCAAGTGTTATTCTTGGAGTCCTGGACATGGGCTCCACAGACGCCTTGTCTGTGGTCCAAGCCGCCGAGATGAAATCGCCAGACCAGGCAGATGCCCATCCACAGACCCAGCCGCTCTCCCAACAACTCCTCCAGACTCCCTCCTCTGGCAGCTCATCATTGCAGCAGGCCTTACCACAGGGAGCCATAGTGACTCCCACAGACGAAAGCTATCTGCATCCTGCTTTAGGAATGAGTGTTGACCTTAAGAAAGTAGAAGTGATGGAGGTTAAGCAGATTCCAGTCGACGGTGTTGAACATACTGCCACAATTGGCCATGAGAATGTTAATGTGGCTTTGGCTGAACAAGCACTACAGCAGCCAGTAATTCAAAAAAGGGGGTCATTTATGACAGAGGAAATTACAGTCAAAGAAATTGAACGTACAACTATAAAAGACAAAATCCAAATGGCACCATTGACAGAACCTTCTCTTGTAGTTGGTTCCAAAATTATACTTTCAGAAAGTTCAGAAGGAGATACAGTGGAATATGGTCCAAGCCTCCTGGAGTCTATACATTCATCCTCCCATGATGATGGAGAAATGCAAAGGTTATGCAGAGAGCTTCAAGGGGGAGGTATTCTAACAGAGGACGGAGACAGACTCCTCCCAGATGAGGCTGTTGCTCAGGGACTTCTCTCTGGCCACCAAGCCGTCCAGGTCATGCACCGGGCCGGTCTGTTTGGGGGATTTATTGATTCTAGTACTGGCGATTTGCTCAGTGTAGAGGATGTCATGCAGGAAGATGTTCTGGATGAAGACATAATGTGGGGTATTCTGAAGTCTGACAAATGCCTTTCGGGTGTTGTTGATGTTCAAAAGGGCAAGGTAGTTGGATTGAAGGAGGCAGCACAAGAAGGCCTAATTGATTTGACCACTGCTTCACGGCTTCTGGAAGGCCAGGTGGTCTCCGGTGGAATTGTTGATCTCCGCAACAATACGAGAATCTCAGTTTCCCGTGCAGCTGATCTTGGGATTATTGAGCAAGACCAAATTGAATTACTTGAAGAATTTGAAAATGCTTACAAAGGAAAGTCCACGGAGCCACAAGTTGGTATTGCCAAAGCTGCATTACAGCTGCAGATGGACGGCATTGTTGACCCTGAAACTGTGGCCCCAGTGCCCCTGGAATACGCTCTTCAGAAAGGATTGGTTAGTTCACAGGAGGCATACCAGGCACTGACTCGACAAATTGCAGAGGGCGGCATAATACACCATGACTCCGGAATCAGGCTGTCTGTGTCTGATGCTTTGGAGAGAGGACTCGTGGACCGCTCCATTGCCCCGGGGCTGGAGGAGCTGCAGGGTATTTACAGGGGAACCATAATTTCTTCATCCCCTACAGAGGCCACTCTTCTGCAGGCTTCAACTGGAGCTATTTTTGACCCAGAGTCAGGACGTAGGTTGAATCTTACAGAGGCTGTTTCAAAAGGTCTTTTGGGGCAGGATGATGCCCAAAAAGCTATGACTTCTATTGGTGTAACACAGGGAGTTATTGACCCCCAAACCAGTCTAATTGTACCTTATTCTGACCTTGTAAACAAAGCTAGAATAGCTGTTGATACAGGAAAGCGATTTCTGGAGGTAAAACCTTTCAGCGGTATTCATGTTGAGGAAACGGGTGATACATTGACACTAAAGCAGGCTGTTGCTGTTGGAAAGGTAGACCCAGTCGCAGCAATGAGACTCCTTCGAAGTCAAGCCAAGAGCGGTGGTATCATTGACATCACTAGTCGGGAAAGGCTATCTCTGCCAGAAGCCTGTGAGAAAGGTTTGATTGATGAAGACACTGTCAAGGCCATGGCTATCAGTGTTGCACCAAGTGATGAGGTTTACCAAGCAGAATCCCTCTCAATCGAAATGGCGTTTGACATTCTGCGCACCTCAGGCAGTACTGGTACACCTGAACAGATTACGGAAGCAGAACACAGCAAAGAAAGCACAGGCTATACTGTGGTAAGACCAACAACCACAGAGTCGGACTCCTTTAGTGATGAGTTGCCTAGTGGTAAAAGCCAAATAACATTGCCATTAACTAAAGATTCAGGACCTCAGCTGAAAGCGGAAGGACAAACTGAAACCAGTGAGTATGACTTGAAAAATGTTCAACTCTACCAAGAGTCAGGCAAAGATAAAGTTCCTACAGCCTTCCAAATCCCTCAAGCTGTGGCTCAGCATCCAATTCCTGCCACAGAGATTCAAGTAGAGACTAAGCCTATGTCGGCAATGGCTAATACAAGTGATGATGAAACTCTAACTGATATGACAGAATATGACATGTGTGAAGAGAGAATTCAAACTTTGGATGCAATTCCTAAACAAGTGGCCCAGCTACCTGTAGAAGTCTCAAAGATTTCATTGGATGACAGACCTTTGTCATTGTCTGAAACAACTGTTGAAGCATTGTATGATAGTCCAACCAAGGCCAAGGAGGGAAGGGAACTCTTGTATCAAGATGTCATTTCTTTAAAGAAGGAAGACGGCACATATTTAGAGGGAATAAACAATGAAGAGGAAGTGAGTATGACTTCTGCAATACCTTTGCGTGTCGCTGAACAATTTGCAGCTGCCACAAACATTACAATTGGGGATGAGGTCTTGATGGCCCATGGCACAGCTGACATCGAGTCTGCGCCTGGGAGTAGAGCGGACTCAAGTGAGCAACATCCTAGCGATGCACAAGCGGTGTCTAGGGAACCAGTCAAAACGGCACAAACATCTCAGAGTAAAACGGTGCTCACTGCAACCGCTCATGTATCTAGTGCAGATCTTGTAAAAGCCGCCAAGAATGCAATTGAGATCCATGACAAACAAATACATGAGACAGATGAATTAGACATAGATGGCACACATCAATTTGCAGCAGCCACCAAAACTGCAGTTGGCGGCACAGTCTTACGGCTGTCTGACACAGAAGAGCATGATTTGAGAAATCTTGCTTCAGCTGATGTCATTGGGGAACAGGACTTCACGAAATATAGTGATGCACTTTCTGTGGTTCAAAAACCAACAAAAGTGCTGGAGAACACAGACGCAACTGGTGCAAGCCTAACTACTTCTGCAGCCTCTCGGATCCCAGTACTTGTAGAGCAACAACATGCTACCAAGATTATAGTTGAGGAAAATGTCTTTCCAGTGAGTGATCGAGCTAGTGGTGAATCAATTGATGATATTACTACACATGTCAGTTTTGGACAGCCCTCCAAGGAAACTTTACCTTCAGCAGTAGTGTCAATAAAGCCAGTAGAAAGCCAAGAATTGGATGCAACCCAAAAAGCATCTCAAAAGTATGACATAGTCACTGCAACCTCTCGGATTCCAGTACTTGTCGATCAGCAACACGCAGAAGGTGTCAGGACTGGAGTCAAAGAACAGGCTCTTTCAGTCACTGATTCAGCTGACAGTGAATTAAAAGATAATACACAAGTCATGGCAGATGAATTCCATAATGAATATAGCTCTTCAGCTGCAAAAACGATAAAACCAATAGAAAAAGAGGATGCAACACAAATGCCAACCCAGAAGGGGGAACGAGACATACGTTCTCAAATCCCAGTACTTGTCGCACAGCAATCTGTAGAAACCACAAGGATTGGAATAGAGGGTAGCGCAATGCCAGCCACAAACAAAGAGGTCATTACAGCACATGACATGGTGGGACAAACCCTCCAAGAGCATGCAACTGCAATGTCAATGAAACCACTAGATAAAGAAGAGGGTGTAACCCAAAAGTCTTCTCAAGCAGGTGAAAGTGATTTCATTCCAGCCACTCGTATACCAAAACTTGTACCACAGCAACCTGTAGGAACCACACAGATTCTAGGTGATGTTAAGACATCATCTGTGCCTCAGGAAGATGACTCAATGAATGTTTTTAATGCAGCTGTCATGGGTGGGCGAGAACTTGAACACCTAGATGCATCAGATCACAAGGAGGCAGAACAGCCGGATGCAGTGGGACTAGGCATGACGGAAGAAGAAAAACAACAAAGTGATAAACATGGAAACGCCGGTATTACTGCAGACAGCCTGGCAGTATTAGTGCAGACAATTCCTTTGAAGGACATACAACATGGGAATGCAAAACTAGCCAAAGCAGTAGAATTGAAAACACAAACTGAGGAAGGCATTGTAGAGTGTCCTGAACAGATTTTGCCTACTTCAGAGTCCATTGTGTCTGATAAAGATGAAGACACCAAAGGCAAGAAGAAAAGGAGAAAACGAGGGATGGGCAAAGAAAGTGAGACTAAGACAATGCCTTCAAAGACGTCTGATGGCACAGAAATTACCGACAGTGATGGCAAGAAAGAAATGGTAATGGACAAGGCAATTGAAATCAATGTTCCTTTGCAAAGGGCTGAGGAAAAACAGGACAAACCAAGCCTACAAGAGGAGGAGAAGGCTGCGTTGGTCCTCAAGGCAAAGGAAATAATCCACAAAGTTGTGCAAAAGAAAGCTCTTCAACCCCCCATGGTTAAGATTGAAATGGGTACGACTAAAACGGTTCGCATTGAAGAGTCCACTGATGATGACACCCGAGCCAAAGTGAAACAGATTACTAGTGTTGAGGCGAAGAGTGTATTCAAACTGGTTGTCAGGGACACTGTGGAAGATCATGGTCATGTTGCAGATGAAGACACTTCTTCAGATAAACAGACTGAGGTCAAGAAAATGAAGCGAAAGAAAGTCAAGAAGTCTCAAATAACGAAGCCAATTGTTGACGAACCTACAAACGTGTTAGATTTGCAACCAGCACCGTGGAGTAAAGACACTGATAAAAATATCAAGGATGTGAAATCTGATTCTACTCAACCTTCAAGCAGGAGCAAGCCAGGTAAAGCGGCTCTTCTTGGAAATGTCGCTTCTACAGAGATGGAACAGACTGTGAGAACATCCAAATTTGCAAGAGATTCCAGTGAGGAGTTAGAAAAACAAGCTTTGTCTAAAGAGATGCGTGATTCACCCCAAGTGCCTTCATCACACTCTGCATCTGAAACGATGGGTGTCCATTCATCAGAAGCAATTGCTTGTGATCCATCAGAAGCAATTACTTCTGATGAGTTGCTACACGCTTGTTCTGTGGCAGAAGAAAGTGACTGGCCTGTTGGATCCATTGCTAAGAAAATTCAGCCAGGTCAAGATGTTCAGGGCCCATGGCCACCTGCAGAGAAGCAGTTGCGAACTCAGACGTCAGCGGATGGTGCCATCTTACATAACGTGTCAACAACAGTTTCTGATCAACCACATTCTGATGAACATGGACATAGAATTCCAATACAAATTGAGTTTGAAGAGATGCCATCTGCTGCAGTCACTGGGATCAGTCAGCAAGAGCCGACACAAACTCCTGGTATTAAGGTGGCAACATACATGACTGACTCCATCGACACAGAGAAGTCTACAAGTCATCCAAATTACTTTGATGGTCTTGAGTCCCAGGAGAAAGGTCGACCAATTATTTTATCTCAGACGGAACAGGCATCTCCTGAAAAGAGATTAGTTGACAAAGATATCCGCAGCAAAGTGCCCGCTGGCGTTGGAGATGGAGATTCTGATCATTTCAAATTGGATGCTCAAGAAGCTCTGACGTTGGATAAGCCAGAAATGATGCAACTTCCTGTGGTTGAGAGCGAAACTAATTTGACTGAAGATTATTCACAGGAGAAATTTAAGATGAGGTTTGGTTTTGGAAAAGAGAATGTTCCGGGCAAATCTGAAGTTGAAGAAGTTGTGACATTTGATAAGCCAGATTTTGTGGATGTTTCAAGCACTATTGAGAAGAAAATTATGGAACGTTCTGTGGCCAAGAGGGAAACTCAATTTACTGAGAGGGTTGATGTTGGAGCTTCTTTGGATGAAGATAAATTGAGGCTCAAGCCTAGTGTTGAAGGTGATCTGGTGCAGATCAAACTTGATGCCCAGGAAGTTGTGTCCTTGGATAAGTCGGACGTTGTGGATGCTTCAAGCACTGTTGAAAAGACAACTATGCAACATTCTGTGGCAAAGGGGAAACCTCATTTGACTGAGATGGTTGATGTTGAAAGTTATTTGGATGATGAAAAAGTGAGGTTGAAGTCAATTGTTGGTGGAGAACAGATGCAGATAAAAAATGATTTACAGGAAGTTGTTCCCTTGGATAAGCCAAATGTTACGGATATTCCAAGCACTGTTGAGAAGAAAGTTATACAGCATCCTGTGGCGAAGAAGGAAACTCATTTGACTGAGAGGGTTGATGAAGGCTATTTGGATGATGACAAAGTGACGTTCAAGTCAATTGTTGGTGGAGAGCAGATGCAGGTCAAAATTGATGTACAGCAAGTTGTTTCCTTGGATAGGCCAGATGTTACGGATATTTCAAGCACTTTTGAGAAGAAAATTATACAGCGTCCTGTGGCGAAGAAGGAAACTCATTTGACTGAGATGGTTGGTGTTGAAGGCTATTTGGAGGAACAAAAACTGAAGCTGAAATCCACTGTTGAAGGAAAGCAGGTTCTGGTAAAACCAGACATAAACGTTGGCATTGTGGACAGGCCAACAATCATGGATGGTTCCAGCATTTCCCACGATGTAGATGCAGACATCCCTGTGGCTAAGAGCGCATCAACTACCACTGGGGCTGTCGATGTTGAGGGTGGAGAGGAAAATCTAAACCTGTGTGTTGAAGTCAAGGCAAATAATGACGTTCCACTCATTAGAACTGAAGAAAAACTGAGTCAAGATCTGGATGAAAGATCTTTGAAAACTGTTAAGTCCAGCAGAGACGATACTTCTACCGATTCAAGCACCAATGATCCTGACAAACTGATCGTTTTTGCAACGTCTCTTTTAACCAAGCCTATGGCTGAAGCCAAATCTGAATCACATTCACATGTGAAAGTAGCTGCAAAGTCTGGAGAAAAGGCCTTGCCTGCTGAATCAGAGGTAGCGAACGTGCCAACGTCTTACTCGGCTGCAAAGGGTAGCGCAGAGGAGGGCATGAAGGAGGAGGAGGAGGAGATGAAGAAAAGAAAGGATTCCACTAAGGTCAGAAAATTATTGTTTTTCATCTTCACTAGTCAGCAGGGCTCCGAACCGGTTCTAGGAACGAAAACAAAAACCGAAACAAGCGGAATTTTACGGAATTTCACAAGGAGCGAAAACGGAAACAAAAAAACATTTCTTCAAATGTTCCGGAACAGAAACAGAACATTATGAAATCCACAAAACCGGTTAAAAACGTTTTTTTTCAGTTCTCTATATATTTTAACATATCCTATATATATAGAACTTTGTTCCGAACCGGTTCAGGACCAATATTTTGGTGGTGGAACGGTTCCAAGAACGAAAATGTTAATACAGGCCTGCCTGAACCATTCGGAACGGAACGTTTTAAAAATAATTTCGTTTTCAAGCCCTGCTAGTCAGGAATGGTGCAGAAAGTCGATGATGAATCTATGATTGTTAAACCGACCAATAATATGTATATTTTCTGAAGTTATTTTTTTTTTCCAGCGTCGTCACCATTTTTTACAATTACTTTTCTGCATGTATACATCCTGCACCAACGAAGATGAATATGGTCCTCTTGGTCCATAATGGGTCCATAATATTCAAATACTGTGCCACAATAGACCCATATTAGAAGAACATTATCACCCAGTTTCTTTTTTGTCACCTAGTTGAGAACACATTTTGATCATGCAGGTTAAAGGTTCTGCCTTGAATAATACCTCAAAGTCTCAATACTAAAAAAAGTTACGTATTAATTAATGATCCATTAATAAAATGAATGATTGTCGAATAATGCATTAACTGAATTTTTACATCCCCCGAGGCACCAAGGTGGAAGAAGCTAAAATAGTTTTACTAATCTCATTTACAATAGTTATTGTGCTTACTGCTTATGGACAATGAGGATAAACAAGGGGGAAGCCGAAGTGTGTTTTATACCTTCCTTCTCCTACTCACTAACCACCCAGGTTTTGCTTGTTTGTGTTGCTTCCTTACAGTCATCGGAAATCCGCCAGGAATTCCTGGACCATGACCAAAGAGTCCTGGCACTGTTGGCCCGGGTGAGGGACATCGAAGTGGGTTTGAGACAGCAACAACAGCAGTCAATTGGCCGTGGCATGGTCTCCTTGAATGACATCATCAAACAGGCAAAGGTGGGTACATCGTCAAGGCTGGAGTCGTATCTTTGAAAAAAAAAAATAAAGAAAAAAAATTAAATTTGATTTCAACCATTTTTGCAGCAGGAAATGTGACGTTGTTGATCCAACAAACAAAATACATTTA
The DNA here is from genome assembly GCA_900302395.1 of Bregmaceros cantori. Classification (NCBI taxonomy): domain Eukaryota; kingdom Metazoa; phylum Chordata; class Actinopteri; order Gadiformes; family Bregmacerotidae; genus Bregmaceros; species Bregmaceros cantori. The sequence goes on along the minus strand of OMKY01250461.1, from coordinate 3,031 downwards.
AATGTCATAATTTGTTTGTTGTTTACATTTGACATGATTTGTGCCATAGGTACTTTTTTTCATTTGCATTTTGTTTTTATTTGTTAATAGCTGATTGTATGCATATAATGGAAGATCTTACCTGAGAGATGCAAGCTACCTTCATGCCATTAATTGGTATGTGATTAGCTCACATTACTTCAGCTGTCGGGCACCAATCATATCATGTTAATTGTTCTATATCACCATGGTCCTATATGCCATGATGTTCCAGGCTCTGATCCGAGACCTCCATGATCTGGAACCTGAAGTGAGAAATGAGATCGAAGCTTCTACCCATCTGGTTGGGCCACGCCCGACCACGGTGCCGCCTCAACTCCTTCTGACGCTGGAGAAAGATGCACAAAGTTTAGACAAAGGCTACCGGTCTGCCCTGGCTGCGTCGGAGGCCGTTCTTCAAGGTCTACAAGAGCTCCGCGACTCCCGCAAGGTACAGACACTGGTGGCTATTATAGAGGACACACAACAATGCGTAACCAAGGCATTTGTCGTCACCTTTTGACTCGGTATTTAATGATCTTGATGTTTCCTGGTGCAATGTATGCCGTTGAAACTTTAAAAGCCTTAAACCTGCTGCCATTACCGCACCTTGCATCTTACTCCCCACTGCCATTTTCCCCCCTTACGTTTTGGGAAATTTGTTTGGAAAAACCCTTTGTGTTCCTCTTTTTGGGTAACGGGTTGTTTGATAACAGTAGTCGTTTTGTCTCAGTAGGGTTACGGATTAACCATAACCCTTTCCCTGAAATGACGTTTGTAACTAAACGACCTGATTCCCTCCTTTTTGTATTCTTTGGTGCGGTTGGTCTTTCGTCTCACCGCTTGTGGTCTTGCACAGTTTTGAGGCAGCTGGTCCATTGGTCTGTTGCAGGAGGCTGTGGATCGTGAGGAAAAAGACCTTAGAGGACGCATTGATTTCCTACTGTCCTGGTTGAAGGACATGCAGACTGGTATGGACTCGGGCACAGCTGGGAATCAGGTTGGACAGTCCACAGATCTCACACAGCAACTGCAGCACTGGCAGGTAATCGACAATCATCATTGACAATGTCATATCAACAGTGTTATGGACTGAAGGCCCTTACACTGTCTATTTTCTTCTGTATCATGCTAGTGGAGTGAATCGTTTTTTGTTTGTCAAAATCACACCAGTGTGAGAATAGGGATCCGTACCACATTCCAAGGAAAGGCGTAGAAATGAGATTGGCCCTTAATAAGGGTCATGGTAGCTTCTAACTCCTATGGAGAATATCTAAAGAACGGCATGAGGATTTCTGCATACCCAGATTGTGATTGAGTGTCATGAGTCTTGACCAAGCCCTGGAGTAGACTGCTCCACTGGTGTGATTTTTATCTCACCCAATAGCAAAGGTGTGGGTTATGTGATATCTCCTGTGTTATATTGTAAAACAATTTAACTGAACTGTGTTATTTGTATGATATGAATAAAGTTCAATTGATTGATTTTGCGCATGCTGTCCCCTGTCTGCCAGGAGGTGCATGCTGAGCTGGTGGCCCGCTCCAGCGAAGTCTTGGATGTGGCGTTCAGCGTGCAGGTCTGGCTCTCGGAGCGCGCCCAGGACTTGGAGCCCCAGCGCTGTCGCCATCTCCTCGGGCAACTGCACGCACTCCAAAGGGGCTTCCACCAGGCCCAGGATTTGAGCACCCAGCGGGTGCAGCGCAGGGTCCGCGAGGCCGAGCTCCAGAGGCAAAAGGAAATGGCTAGACAGGACGAGGCGAGGCAAAAGGAGCGGGAGGAAAAGGAGAAGGGATGGACGCTCGAGGTTTGGACGAAGGCGGTTGAACTTGGCAAACGAGAGCGCATGCTGACATTGCTTGCATTCATCATGTACGGAGAACACATATCCATCTGTTAACATACTAGGGATGGGCACAGTAGCCAATTCCCATACTTGACTACTGCTTTTATTTATTAAGTTCATTGCCAATTGTCAATGATACAAGCTCACAGACGAGGACGTTTTCTACAGGTGCACAGGGGAGGGGACAGAGTACTTAGTGCAACATGGATCACAAGTCAATGGCATAATACAGTAGTCTAGTGCAGCAGTTATTATTCAGATAAACAACCAGAAAAAGTAACTTGGGTCTATATGCAGGCAGGGCCTCGAACCGGTTCAAGGAACGAAAACGAAAACCGGGAACTTTTAGTATTTTCCAGGGAACAGAAACGAAACCGGAAACGTTATTTTTTATGTTCCGGAACAGGAACACTTAGTTAAAAATAATGGTAACCGGTTAATAACGGTTTTATTTTGTTCCTCAAAGGAGTGCACTTGGGGATAACTTCAGAAATAAAACAAGAGTATTTATAAAATCTACGATGCAGCAGTGAAGTAGGAATCATTGCGGGACTCTCTGTAGCGTGTTGTTGTGGGTTCGCCCCGACACGCAACGAGACCTCGGCTGTAGAGCGCTACCAGCGGGCCTGTGTAGCGAGTCGCTTTGGGTTCGCCGCAACAAATATTTTGCTTCGCATTAAACAGCTGACACGAACGAAATTAACCGTTCCGGGAACAATATTTTTTTGTTCTAACCGGTTCAGGAACGTCAATTTATAACACATAACCGGAAACGTTATAATTCTGTTTCTGTTCGGAACGAAACTCTTGGGAAAAAATATTGGTTCAAAGCCGTGGTCACAATATACTGTTCAGAACTCAAGGTACAGGGAGAGGTCTCTTGATAGAGTCAGTGGTCATTACCTACTTTCACATTGAACACGTTCAGACTGTGTTTTTATAGACTTGTGCACCAAATATTTCACAAATTATATTCCAAACATTTCTCATTTCTAATCTCCCCCAGACAGAAAGTGACCAATAGACGAGTTCGGGGGGTACTTCCGGTGTCTGAACGTCACGCCCGGTGTCATTTAGTTTGATGTGTTTTTGGCAATTTTTCAACGTTTCTATTCGGTAGGAACACACACCTACAGGGTTATTTAAAACGGATGGTGGTAACTTGCGGG
>OMKY01250457.1:38881-51056 GCA_900302395.1 Bregmaceros cantori | reverse complement strand
ATGTGTGTGTGTATATATATATATATATATATATATATATATATATATATATATATATATATATATATATATATATATATATATATATATATATATATATATATATATATATATATATATATATACACACACACACATATATATATATATATATATATATATATATATATATATACACATACATATATATATATATATATATATATATATATATACACATACATATACACATATATATATATATATATATATATATATATATATATATATATATATATATATATATATACATATATATATATATATATATATATATATATATATACATACATATACATATATATATGCAGTTGTCAGTTATTGAAAGGATTCATCGACTGGATCGGTTTGATATAATTCCTTGCAAAAATCCTCAAAATATTCACAGTCACACAGAAATTGATCATTTCAAATTCAAATGTAGTCAATTTTGGTTCACATAATCCAACGATATAGTTTCTTATTCATTTATACACTCATATTTTGATGGTTTTCTTCATATTCAAGATTTTAAATCAACAATGCAGAATAATAATTATTATTATATTTATATTGTCAGAAATTCTTAAGTAATATGAAATTTGTGCATACCAATAGGTTGGTGTCAGCAAAAAAACTGCTGAAAATAATAATAATGATTCAACTCCTTAGAGATTAATCGACTATTGCATTAGTTGACGATTAATTTCATAATCGAATAGTCATCGTTTACTCGACTAATCGTTGCACCCCTAGTAAATCACTTATGCTCTATCCGAAATTGTGGCATTTGATCATCATTGATTATTGCGATTAACCATTTCGGGCCCATAACGTGTGCTTGTCATCCCAGTAGTGAAACTGTCTGACATTGACTTAGCTTTGTCTCCTACGCGCAGCCCATAATTACCAGTCACCATAGCAACACTGCAGCTATAAGCGAGCGAAGTGATGTCACACGGTGGCAGCACTCAGCTCTCTTTGCGGGTCGGATGGAACTACGCGGCGGCGCCGGCACCGGCACCAAGACAAATAGGACCGGGCCGAGGGGGGTCTAAATATAGACTAACCTCTGTTCTATGTGCCATCTCCCCTCACTGCTATTTACTGAGTGGAGCTCTTTCCTCAACATGTTGTTTACCCTGCTCGCACCTCAGCAGGCTTCCTATATACAGTCAGTACATACAATATGCAACACTGGCTGTGTCCGAAATCGCTGCCTATCCCCCCCATATAGTGCACTCACTTATAGTGCACTCAAATCTCCGGTCGAGATTTCGGACACTAGAGATGGTGACGTCAAAATTATTAAATTCAACAATCATCAGAAAAAGTCAAATGTACTATCAAATGTGCTATTTACTCCCGCCGTGTCATTTTTTTTTAAGTTTAGGTCATTTTTAAAACGTCTCGCAACACATTATGGGTTATATTGCCCCGTCTAGGATACATCCCATGCTCACTACTTTTCGCGCTGCATTGTGGGATACTTTCAGTGCACTATATGGGGTACATGGAGAATTCGGACAACCCTACAAAATGGCGTGCGGCCCATATAGTGCTCTATATGGGGGATAGGGAGCGATTTCGGACATGGTCACTGATGATTTTAAAGATTCTCCTTTATAAATCAACAGTTGTGCAGATCGGCAATAAGGCTGTTGCACCATTGGCCCTATTGGTGCCATTGTGTGGTTTGTTACACTCTCACTGTACTATAATGTTTATCTTTTCTGAATAGTTCTCCCTGTGTCTGCGTGGGTTTCGTCCGGGCACTCCGGTTTCCCCACCACCAAAAACATGATAACCTGCTCCAGTCAGTGGCCCTGGTCAAGGTACTGGCTCATAATCTGGAGTTGGCCCCCCGGGCGCTGCACCGCGGCTGCCCACCGCTCCTCAGGGATTATTTGAATCACCTCTTCCATTGGTCATTTCCAACAACTCTCTATCTTGCACAGCCCCAACCCAGGTAATTGCATCCTGCACTGAAAATAGTTAATTTTTTTAAAGAAGTGCAAGTGGTTATCGTTGTTTCATAATTGTGATTAATAAACGTGATCAATTATGATCCAAAAAGTCATGATTATGGTTTATATTTTCCCACAATCGTGCAGTCCTAAGCACACGTGATGTCGCACCTTGTCTTCTCTGTCCAGTCGCCAGGCCTGGACGGGTCCCCGCCGAGCCGGTCGGCAAACATTCCTTCAAGAGAAACCTGACAGCTGAGCCTCCCAGCCCGCGGAGCACCAATAAAGGGGTATCTTGGCAGTGGTATGTGTGAGGAGGAGGGGCACCCCGGGGTCAAGTACAAGTTAATGACAAACAGCCAACAAGTGAGCAGTTAAAAAACACAGGTCTTTCATGTTGCTGCACTTCCAGCACAGATGCTGCACTGTTGGCATTCACACAGACCGGCCCTAACGCTGCCCTCTCAGACGGCCTGTATGCTGCGTTCACCCTAAACTAGGGCTGCAATGATTAGTCGATTAATCGATTAGAGATTAATCGGCAACGAGTCTAATAATCCATTATCGCCAAGAAATTGAATCAATGTCATTTTGCCAGTTTTGTGCTGACATTACCTCAATTGGTCCAGTAAATGTTATATTAATACATCATATTTGAAAATATGAAATATTAAATGGTCTTAACTGAGAAAAAAAAAAGGTGAAAAAGAAGGTGAAAAAGATGAAAAAAATCAAAAAAAGATTTTAAAAATTTTAAATATTACAATATCAATAGTAATAAGTTTGTCTCCAAGAAAGTAATTTGTACATTTGTTAAGAAGAACCAAGTTTGACTAGATTTGAAGTTAACAAGATTAGTCTCTTGCAATTGTTGGTCAGTGTTGGGGAAAACGTCCAACCAATTAATCGACTAATTGTTTAAATAATCGGCAACTAATCGATTATTAAAATAATCGTTAGTTGCAGCCCTACCTTAAACGCACAGATGGCGGAAGTACCCAGATTTCTTACTTAAGTAAAAGTGAAATACATTTGTACAAAAACTACTTGAGTAAGATTGCAAAGTATAGATCAAAATACAGTGGAATCCTCTTGTAGTGACCATGTTTGTCCAGACCCAATTTGAATCGCTATGAGCGGTTGACTGCTAAAAACCAAATTTACACTTATTTTTCCCACACGCGGCGCGCACTGAAAACACTCCAGCCATTATTCCTATAGTCTGAAAGATTTAAATAAAGGTTGTTGGCGTTGATGTGTGTGTGTGTGTGTGTGTGTGTGGGGGGGGTGCGTCGGGTCATACGGCATCGCTTGCCGGCCGTGTTTATGGATTTAGGTTTGCAGTCGGTATTAACATGTCCGGAACGGTAAAAAATAAAATAAAATGGTTGCACGTTTTTAAAATTATCTTTGCACATGTTTACATTTATTTTTAAAAATGACCAAAATGATGACTATAAGCGGATTTCTTGATTACTATAATGAAATTATTTAAACAACATTGTGAATCCGTCCCAAGCATTTTGATTAATATAAGCGGTTGATTACTATATCCGTGATCACTATATACTTAAGTCAACGTAAATAGTTCAGGCTCTGAAATATACTCAAAAACAATTTTGAAAGTAAAAAGTACAGGCTATGAAATTTACTCAAAAAGTAAAAAGTACTAAAAAAAATTGCCACTCATGTCAGGAAATAACCATGTCTTAGCTTGTTGTGTTAAGTAACGATACATATTGTACAACTAATTTGATAATCGATTAATCGATAGCGATTAATCGTTTTCCTTGTTTGGTCCCTCCTCAGCTTAAATGTGTTGAATATGTTGTTCAACGTTTGCAATATCAGCAATGTTTCAAGTTAATAATCACTACAATTTTGTGCGCCGCTGTAGCCCAGTCTGTTAAGAGCGAGTACACTGCCAAGCACACTGCCATATCTGTGGCATGCAGAATCGTGGGTTCTCTCCCCCTCCCCGACATCTTTACCGCATGTCTCCTCCCCCTTCTTCACCCTTTTTTCCAACCAATCATGAATAAAGCTCCAAACATTTGTTCCGGAAATACAAATGTTCCGATTTCAAAGAAAAAATGAACAGATAAATCGATTAATCGTTAGAAAAGATGAGCGATTAATCGATTATCAAAATAATCGTTAGTTGCAGCTCTACATTGCGCAAACAAAATATTAGAATATTGATATAGTCTATAAAAAGGAATGAGTTTGTATTCGTATAGCATACTATTTGTGTTGAATGTGTACTGAGTACAAGTGGGAAAATTGTCAGAGAAATAAATACTTCTAAAAGTACAAGTTAATAGAAAAATGTACTCAAGTGCAGTACTTAAGTATTTGTACTTTTGTTACTTGTCATCTGTGATGCTGCACCCGACCTAACCGTGTTCTGAACCAGAGCTGTGTCCTTAAAATACCTCGAAAACCCCATTGCACAGTTTATATTTGCTGTCTGCGTGGATAACTGCAATTTTGTGTGTGTGTGCGTGTGTGCATGTTTGTGCCCCCGTGCGCGCGGGCATGTGCAAGATGTTGTGAGGGGAAAAAAGTCTATTTACATATGCGGCTGTCTATACCATGGTTGCAGAAACCTCTTCAAATTGTGTGTGTGTGTGTGTGTGTGTGTGTGTGTGTGTATGTGTGTTTGTGCCGTGCGCGGGCATGTGCAAGATGCTAGGGGGAGTCTATTTACATATGTGGCCGTCTATATTTTGGTTGCACCAAACCTCTTCAAATTGTGTGCATGTGTGTATTTGACTGTGTGTGTGTGTGTGTGTGTGTGTGTGTGTGTCTGACTGTCTGTATGCAAGATGAGGAGGATAGTTCTATTTTCATATGTGGACACTGACCAGCTAAACTAGTTTTCAGAGAATTATTGTGTGTGTGTGTGACTATACTGCATATACAGTGTTTTACAAATAATAATGTTTGTCAGTTAAACCGGTCACTAGCTGTGTGTCTTGGGACTCAGTGGGTCACTGTAACCACTGGTAGATAAGACATTTAGTTGCCAACTAAGATACTTATTGAACAGGTGCTAAGGGGAATTGCTAAGTCCTTGACACCGAGAGATGCTAAATTATGTACACAATTTGGGGAATCTTTGCGATATCAAAGTAAAAAAAAAAGCATCCTAACCACCCATGAATTTGGCGGGAGCATGATCACAGCCAAAATGCAGCTTAAATTAAATGAAAGCCTTTTGATCAATATAAGCGGTGGACAGGGCTTAAAAACTTAAAAACTCCGAACGGTTCAGACAAGCCTATGTTTAACGTTTTCGTTCTCGGAACGGTTCCACCACCAAAATATCGGTCCTGAACCGGTTCGAAAAGCAAAAATTTTGTTCGTTCTTAGAGTTCCACATATTGTGCAATGTTATGTTTAGATATAATTCATACAATATATATTTGGTGGACTTTCAAACTTTAGTGTAACTGTATTAACGCCATTACATTCGCTTCCTCGTCTGTCCACAAGATGGAGCCCCAGATGCATGGGGCTTGACGACTGGAAGTTGGGTGGATGCACAACCGAAAATAGTCTCCCAGACATAGGAAAAAAAACGTTTTTAACCGGCTTTGTGGATTTCATAATGTTCCATTTCTGTTCCGGAACAGTTGAAGAAATCCCTTTTCGTTTCCGTTTCCGTTCCCCATAAAATTCTGTAAAATTCTGTTTGTTTTCGGTTTTCGTTTTCACTTTCCTGGTGCCATTCTCTCGTTTCATCAACAGCATCTCTGTATTTATATATTTCATATCTTTTTCAAGTTCTATGGCACCTTTCACCTTCAATCCTCCCCAAAATTGTCTGACCACCCAATACGTCCTCCGTTTGAAATCTTACCTGTGTGTATTTAACCTACTGCATGAGTGTATGTGTGTGTCTGCATGTGTGTGTGTTCAAGTGTTAGCTATAAAAACACAATTCCATCCACAATCCAGGAATCAGAAGTCAACACAATTATAAACAATTGGGGAATTGTTTGGGCCAGGAGTTGTTCTAACAGTCTGCTATATAAAAAAGCAATAAATAAATAACGGGGGTTATTGGTGTAAAACGCAAAACTGATCCAAAACCACTGACTGCTGCGCCTCTGTGTCTGTGCCCAGAGTGGACAAAAAGTGGACACATTTCCACTCTTGGACAATACAATTAACTAACTAACTAACTAAACCTGCCAGTTGCTTCCCTCAACAGTGTTGCTTTCTAATCTTGCCACTATCCAGCGTTCACCCAAACCACCCCCATCAGTGCGTCTGTCTACGCGGCACTTCATGTCGACGCCACTCTGTAAACACTGGCCAGTAGAAACCAACCCCCTTCTTCTGCGTCTCCACCGGCATATTTCTATGGCTCCTCTCGACCAATTAGGGGCCCCAACTTTACATGGGCAGGAAGACGATGGAAGAAACGGCCCATTTCAAAGACTTAATCAATTTGAAATTGTTTAGCAAAATGGGTAAAGAAGTAGAAATCTGAATGAAAATTGTTTTCCTTTTTGTCATGTCTAATAAAGGTATTTACAAATTCCGTTCTCGCCGTTGGTGTTTTGAAATTACTGGAGTTCCATGAAATGATAAAGTTGCCTCAAAACATTTTTGAGAAGAGAAGATTCTTTTAGTTGAAACTATTAATTGTATGTTTAATTTTCTAAATGTATATATGATTGTAGCTTTAGTGTAACTGCATTTTAAATGTAGTAGAATTACTTTTAAATATGATCCTAATACAAGTAAAAAATCCAAAGATCCAAAGATTTTTAACTTTGTGCTTTGTATGCACATTTACAATGTATTATTGCATTAGTATCAGGCTGGACAAGGCTACTGCGGTTGCCGAGAGCTGTCTCATGGTTAAAGCACAGAGCATCTTTTACAATGGCTGTATCCAAAAGCGCTCCTAACCCCTTATATATATATATATATCCGCCGGGACTGGGGGTTATATATGTTTTGTAGGGGTGTCCGAATAGTCTACTCTATAGACAAGTTAAAGCGCTTAAAGATCAAGGGGCTGAAATTCTGGCACCATAAGTCCTCTGACACTAAGACATTTTTCCGGAACTACCCACTGACCATACCTACCATAATACATTGCAATGCATGCAAACTACCATAACAAACATGGCGGATGGCGAAATGACCTTAAAATGGGGCGACTGAGTGGTATAGGTATTATAGAATGTCATGGCATTTCTCATTATAATGATGGTAATTTAATGTACCTTGCATGGTTCATTAAAAAGAAATTAATTAATATTATTCAAATGTAACTGTGGTGAAACGTTAGCTAAATGCTGCACCACTAGGACAAAACCCATCATTGACATTCCATTACTTCAATTGCTATGTAGAGTGTTTTACATAAAGTAAAAGCTCTGACCATGTTGTTGACCATAACCCCTCGGCGAACGAGAAGTGAAGTAAGGCCGCTGCATATACCCTGGATTGTGAACGATGGTCGTGGTTATGGTTCATGGTTACGGCTGCAATTTTTATTTGTGTTATCATAATTGATTCATATAAGCGACAGACTTCAGGATAAAACATAAAGTATGATGGATTTTAATGGCCGTAATAATGTTGTGCTTTGGGTGACAAGTTAATTAAGTTGTCCTGGCTGTAGCAGTTAAGCCTGACCTCTGTAACCATACTCTACCATTAGCAGGCTAGCCCGAGCACACCTGTTGCCACGGTGATAAAGCGGGATTTTCCGCCAGGGGCGTTGTTGGTACCTGCATGGGGCGCCAAAGCCTGGATTAAGGCTGGGTTCGAGCTAAGCTCCTTTGATGGTACAGAGCCCCGGTCTGGTCATTGGTTAGGTGATCTCTGATCTTTGGGAAGTGATCCAAAGTGTATTCAGCAAACCGTTAGGGGCAACCATGATAAGGCTAACATCTCACGTTAGACTCCTCAGCAGTGAGTGCACTATGTAATGAGTCATTATAAGAGCTTGACAAAATTGATATTCTGTCCTGCTGCGGGGCGATGCCGTGGCGCAGTGGTTAGCATTGCTGCCTCACAGCTAGAAGGTCATGGGTTCGAATCCCAACCCGGACAGGTCCGTTCTGTGTGGAGTTTACATGTTCTCCCCATGTCTGCGTGGGTTTCCTCCGGTTTCCCCCATCACCAAAAACATGTTCTAGTTAACCTCCAATCAGTGCCCATGCCCAAGGTACTGGATTACAATCTGGAGTTGGCCACCGGGCGCTGTGCACATAGCTGCCCACCGCTCCTCAGGGATGGGTTAAATGCGGAGGAAGAATTTCACTGAACATGTATGTATGTGTGACTAAATAAAGTATCTTATCTTTTCAAAATCCGCTTACTACAACTCTAGAATACTAGAGGGTGTGGAATAGCATACCGCAAGTTAACACCCTTCATCCTTTTTTCAATAACGTACTAGACGTGTGCCCCCACTAAAGAGACAACTTCAAAAATAAGTCAGAACACATCAACGTGACTGGCACCAAAAGTCATATTCAGGGTAGAAATTTCACCGGAACTACCCGCTGAACTTGTGAATTATGGTCAACCCAAAAGACCGCTCTGAGGGTGAGTTACACATCATCGTAGGCTGTACCCCCACAGCCAATGGGAGGGGTAGAGGCCCCATCCAGGCTGGTTTCTCTTCATAAACATGGTGGCCCTTTGCTACGCACAGCCACACACATACATAGTAAACACACACACATTCAAGATATATATATATACACACACATACACACACACACCCCACGCACATGCACCGGAGCACAGACGCTGCCTCACATGACATACGCGTATGCAAAGACACTCCCCACAGAAACAGAGTTTGGTCCCTGTGGGGTTAGGGTAGGTTGGGTCTAGTGTGAGAGGTCACTCTCATGGCTTTGCAGAGGGCCCCTTCCATACAGACTTAAAATGCTGCTGGTGTAATGTGGTTGTCCTAAACTACTGGATACTAGTTAAGGCTGAAAGATAAGTCGCATTAGTTGATAAAGCGCGGTGGGAACATCGCAAGGGGGTGCAGCAGGGTTTATCCAAAAACAGCATGGGAGTTTGCGAGCGATTATTGCGCTTTAAATGTAAAAGCTGTGAAGTCTGTCTTTTCATCCAATCGCTCGTTTTGGAAGAAAAAGTACTGCATTTTAACGCCTGGTACACATTCACACACAGTGAGACTGCAGCTTTTCTGTAAACATGCGTCATCTTGTTAGTGAATACAAACCACGTAATGCACCCCCTAATGAAGAAAACAAAAAATGTGTCTCTCCTATTATTCTGTGTCTCTCCTCTTATTGACATTTTGAACAAAAAAAAAACCTTTTCCCGGTAGTATTGCTCCGTATTCATCCATTCGTCCACACTCGTAAGCTCCCCAGATCCGTAACAAAATACAGGCAAACACTCGGGGAAGCAGAGTTTAGCATAGTTACGTCAGTGAGGCGAAGCAATATCATGAAAGCTGTGTGCGCTGTGAGATTAAGTACATGCACGTATGGGGTACAGGCACAAGACTGTATGGGGCAGGATGCAGCATCCTAATTGACTGTGCCACAGAGCCAACTCCGAAATTTTGTAGTATGGGTGGTACGTGCTGGTAAATTGATTGGCCAACACTAAAAACATCGAGTGTGATCAGGAATCTTGGAGAGAGAGGATATAGGTGCCCAAGTCTGTAGCTGCCAATTGCTGTGCTGACCTGAGAAACTGAATAAAGATTGCTGATGTCTACATCCCAGTCTGGACATTGGTGAATGGGTAAGGTGATTTATGATGTTTGGAAAATGATCCAATGTGTATTCGGCAAACCATGACAGTTAGGGGAAAACATGATAAGGCTAATATCTCACATTAACCTCGTCACTTTATTAATAATGTTTCATGTTAATAATCATTGCTCATGGACCAATTGATCGATTAATTGCCTGTAGAAATTGCTGATCAATCGATGATCAAAGTAATCGCAAGTTGCGGCCTTAACCTACACACTATGTTTGAGTTCATTCTCTTTCTCTCTCTCCCTCTAGCTCTCCAATTCCACTCTCCTTTTGCTTCTCACACTAGTGTGAACTCTGGTGTGAGCGCTTGTAGTTATGTACGTGTGTAAGTATGTGTGTGCTATGCATGTGTGTAAGGACACATGTCCCACATGGCACAAACACGTGTGGCGTGGGTGAGCACGCAGCTTTGCGCAAGTAGTACTATTGCGCGCATGCATGCACGCAAATCTGTGTGCACACACTTAGAGACTACTGCATGCGCACAACGTCCAAAATGAGTGAGTGTCGTCAACTGTGCACACTCACAAAGCTGCCCTTGCGTATTTGGCGTATGTGTACTCAACTCTGCGCATACCCAGGAGGTCGTAACACTGTTTGTGCATGTTAGCGTGTGTGTGTTGCAGGCCATGCGCGTGTGCACAACGTCCAACGTAAGTGAGTCTCATCGACCGCGCACATGCACAAAGGACCCCTTGCGTAGTTGGCATACATGTGCGTACTGTGCGTGTACGCACAAGGTTGTAACATGTCCGTGCGTGTGCAGCGCGCGTGTGTGTGTGTGCGCGTTTTTGCAGGCATGTCAGCCGGGCCTCTTGTCCTCTGCTCGCATTTCACAGCACGGAGTGGAAAACTCGGAGTAAGCACAGACGCCCGAGCCCGCGCCAGAATACACATCTGCAGAGCCATCCCCTCCCCTGTGCTTTGGCCTCATCGTGTGTGTGTGTGTGTGTGTGTGTGTGTGTGAATATGTGAGTGTCTGTGTGTGTGTTTGTACAATTCTTAATTTTGATGCAGCAGCAGCGCGTGCGTGTGGGTCCAAGCTGTCAAGTCACGCTTTGTAAGGCGAGATATTGACTAGGCAAGTGTGCGAGTGCAGCTGGTTGCGTCAGTAAATATACACACAGATATAAGGGCTGCACAGTTTTGCTCCATATTAAAAATTGTGTTTTTTCATAATTGCTTTGTTCATGAGCGGGTGGTTGGTACAAATAGATATTTTAAAGTCATTTAATGTCTATATGACAAAGCGTTTTTTTTATGTGTTGTTTGTATTCACTAACAAGATGAAGAGGCATGTTTACAGCAAAGTTGCAGGCTCAGTGCGTTGTGTATGCCTACCAGGCTTTTAAGCCAGCGTGCTGAAGAAGACGAGACTTCACAGCTTTTACATTCAAAGTGCAATAAAACACTAGGCCTTTGCCATGCAGTTTTTGCGGTGTGCCCCCTTGCGATGTCCCCCCTAGCGATGTTACATGTTCCCCCGTTTATCCACCCAGAAAACCCACGCATTCAATTTTTGTGCAACCAAAAGTTACTCATGTAACAAGTCACATAGAGGATCAAAATACGTAAACGGTTCGGAAGTGTTTTTTATCTCCTAGTGACGTGGGCAAACCAAACAGAGGTGGTTTGTAAGGCATTGTAGCACTTTTAAGCAGGGCTTTGAATCAATATTTTTCCCCAATCGGGTTGCTCTGAACAGAAACGGAATTATAACGTTTCTGGTTTTGAGTTCCACCAAAAAATTGCTGTTCCCGAACCAGTTAGAACAAAAAAATATTGTTCCCGGAACAGTTAATTTTGTTCCTGTCAGCTGTTTAATGCTATATATGTTGTTGCGAACCCACAAGGACTCTCTACAGAGACCTGCTGCTGCCCGCTGGTAGCGCACTACAGCCAAGGCTTCAAAGCCTTACTTGTGAGGACAAGAAGGAACATGTTTCAATGTTAATTTTCTGTGCTCTATCCCTTTAAATCACCAGGGGTCCGAGGACCCCTAGGGGTCCGTGGGCACAACCCAAGGTGTCCGTGTAGGAATTACAGTTTTAAACTTGGGGTCCGCAAAAGGTCTGAATGTGGTGACATATGCATTTACCACGACACAGCCTTCCACCACCTGGGTACAGTTGGGTGTATTTTTCAAGAAATGAAACAACACTGGACTGAGGGTGTATTCAAACCGCATTTTGAATTTGTCGCGGGTTGCTTCCCGGATAAAGCGCGATGCAGCGCGGGTCGTTTCCCGAAATAGCTTTGGCGCGCATGTATTCAAACCGCCGGTTCCTCAAGAGAGATACATTTGTCAACAAGTGCACGTGTCTCCTGCAGTCGCTCGCTGATTGGGCATATCTTCCACCACTCAGGTGGTGGGACAAATCGGAAACAGTGTATCAGCCGCGG